>SNQJ01S0214515.1:0-15605 GCA_010110895.2 Picea sitchensis | reverse complement strand
GCTTATTTGTGGGGGCCCAAGAGCCCTCCCTTGGAGGAAGAAGGGACTCATAGTCCTCTTTATTCTTGGTGTTTTCTTTCACTAATATCAACCTTACCATTGGTGACATGGGTCTTATTGTTTCTTTTGTCCTTATGTCCCTACGTTCATTAGTTTAGTTGTTATTTTATTTCTTAGTTGTTCTTTTATATTTCTTTATCTAACCCTTTTCCTTGCAGTTGTCATGCTTATCAAATCCAACTAAGCTTGCAAGCACCTCTATTTTGCTCACTAAGGTGACGAAAGAGGCGCAACAAGGCTGGTGAAGCCTGGAAAAAGTGAGTCAAGTTGACCTAGGGTTTTGGACACCTAGGTTTTTGGTATCTAGGGTTTTGGCACCTAGGTTTTGAACTAAGGCCATTGGTGAGGGATTGTAATGTATAAATAAAGGTCAAGAGGAATTGGGTCGGGTTGGTCATTGAGTATTGGTATGATAGTTTTGTTATAGCTCTATTGTGGAGGGAGAGGATTGTATTGTGAGATCTTCAGCTGTGTGCGAAGGTCAAGTCATGCAGCTGGGTGTGTAGGAAGGGGAGAGTAAGAGAGAGAAGAAAGAAAATATGCTAGCTGAGAGCACGGATAAGAATTGTATGCTTTACCTTAATAAATCATAATCACAGTTCTATGGACGTATCCCTAGAGAGAGGGTGAACCATGTATATTTTGTGTCTTATGTGTGATTGATGCCTGGATCTCTGTCATTGTTATATTGTTATTTGTAGTCTTATGTTAGATAAAATCTATAGCTGCGTAGGATAGACCTAGCTGATAAGTGATATATGAATGTTGTATTATTGTTGTGATAGATCCACTTGATATTCCCCTAGTTGTAGACATTCCTATCCTACAACCCCCCTCTTAGCTGCTTCGGGTGAGACTGCATCTTCTTCGTAGGTGCTGCCGAAAGGGCCAGTAGCTAGGGCTTGTTGGTGCACTCTTGGAGTGAACCTTGGGTCTGCCCCTGTGCCAACAAATGGTTCCATTGCAGGGAAAAGAATCTGTGTAAGGGAATGTCAAGGTGGTTCCCATCGAAGATAAAATATTTAGAAGTGGATAGAGGATCAAGAGAGGGACTTCGCTGAAGCCCAAAACAAGAACCCTAAGCTAAGTATTAAAGGTTGGATGCAGAGACACATCTTCATCGATATTCACGAGATCTTCTTTGGAGGAATCCATCAAGAGCTATACGAGTAGTTAGCTAGGTTAGTCGATACCCAGTTCAAGATCAGATCTAGACCTCCTGTGGTCTAGAAATCGGAGTTTATTAAGAAGGTTAAGAGAGTCGACAACAATATATCAAGGGTTGTAGATCACTGGTTCGATAGTACCATTGGAGGGTATATCACCGAATTTTCTATTGACAAAACAAAATCATATAGACAGGCCGAGAGATACTTCTTCAAAGGACCCAAAGGAAACTTTTTACAATTTCTGAAGCTAAGAATCAAGATGTTGTTGCATGAAAAGAATGTCTTGAAGATACAGTAGATTGGTTGGATCCGGAAAGGCTAATGTTCAAGAATTCAAACAGCGACGATGACACATAATTTGGACATACGCGAAGTGGGAAAGTATTTCGAGGGGTTCACCTTGAGAACCTGTTCAAGAAAAACTATAGAGATGAGGGTTTCTATAATGGAGAAGAGGCAGATCTGACAGACGAAGAACATTCAGAAGCCACTAGAGTAGAGGAAGAGGAAGTTGAAGAACATTGCCAGAATGAGCCAGAAACATCAGGAACTACACATACCACTGAAGTAAGTAATATCAATCCTTCTGTTATTTCAGAAACACTAAGTAATCAGAATATTCTGAATCACCAGAGTCTCCAGACTACTATTACTAGTAGTTCAACATCTACTCAGACAAGAAACCTAGGTAGCTCTATGGAAGACGAGATGAGGCTCCCTATATTTAAAGGATATGGATCTAAAGATCCTGATCAACACCGGTTCCTGTGCGAGGCCGTATGGAACATTAAAATATTATCGATGAACCTGTGAAAAGAAACCAATTTAGCACTACATTGAGGGATCGCGCGCTGAGCTGGTACATGAAGCTTGTCCAAGGAATTATGCAGCCTAAGCCACTAAATGAGATCAAGAATGCACTGGTTGCAGAGTTTAAAAAACCTAATTCGGAGTCACAATGTATTACTGAGTTGAAGGAGATCAAACATAAGGAAGCCGAACCTATTTGGGAGTTTGATCAGAGATTCAAGACCCTAACAGGCCGATTGACTTTTAAGATCCCAGATGAGCAGAACAAAGAATGGTTCATCACTGCTCTTTTGCCACACATCAGATTTCCCCTAATGCAATAGAAGATTTCATCACAGGCAAAAGCTTTGAGATTGCCATGAAGCTTGAATCAACACCTATGGGAGAATCTAGCTCAGGCATGAGCCAGATCTTGAGCCAACTGACTAGTTTGTCTCTGCAGGTTGAGGATATGAAGAAGGACAAGGGGAAGGGAAAAAGAGAAGATATCTGGTGTGTAAGATGAATATCTAAAGGTCATGATAGAGAACATTGTCCCTTATTTCATGAATATTTGGCCTCAGGAGCACTGAGCCCCTTGAAGCAAGTTAACTTGCCCTGGTGTGAAGTATGCAGAAAACGACATCACCCTGGTGAATGCTATTATATGCAGAAGTATATTCAGACACCCAAAAATATGTAATGCACATTCTGTAAGTTCGTAGGGCATGATGATAGATATTATAGGGCTTTTGACCTGATGCACGAAATATCAAGATACATATACAATATCCAAGGCGAAGTACACCAAGAAGGAAACAATGCACAATGTAATTCTCCATGAAGAGGAAGTTTCAATCCTCGCAGTGGATATAGAGGACTAGGAGGAGGAGGAGTTATGGGTTGAGGCTGAGGAAAAATAATCTGTTACAACTGCATGCAACTAGGAAATTTAGCAAGGGACTACTAGAACCCTTGCACAACCTTCAGTTATTGCAATTCCTTCGAGCATGTCATTGAGGACTGCCCTTTGTTGCTAGCTAAGCTTTAGGAAATATGAGGACCTCAACAAAACCTGCAAGTGCAACTGATAAATGATGAACCTCGTGGAGAAGACCCTAGAGTCACTATTATCACTCGAGGAGGCGTTGCTACAAGAGAAGATAGAGCAACCCAAGGAAAGATTGTAGATGACCACAGAGTTAGGAAATATATAGAGAAGACCCCAACTTTTGATGCTAAGAAAGAAAGATAGATATTTGAGGAGGAAAGAAAAGAGTTCAAAGGAGATCAAGGTTCTTCACTAAAGAAACAACCAAAAATCAAATAATATGGCATGACTCGGGTGTTTGATCAATTTGTGTCACCAACAGAAGGAAAAGAGGTAAGCAAACTCATGGAATTTTTGTGTACTTGTGTTAAGTTGATTCAAGATAAAAGCGTTGTACAAGAATTACAATATTTAATCAAGAAATATGAGCTAGGAAAGATAGACTCCTTACTGAATAGGGAAGTGCACCAAATTGGGAAAAGGAGAAGGACAAATAAAGAACTACACCTGAATACTCAAATATGAGAATATGATATAGACTATGTGGTCCTTGACTTAGGGTCAGAGGTCAATGTCATGATGAAGAAAACCTGGGCACTGATGGGAAAACTGAAGTTGATCTATTCCCCTTATCGGGCTTAGAATGGCTAATCAACAAGTTGTTAGCCCATTTGGACAATTGGAGCATGTCCCTGTGGACATCAATGGAGTTAGAACCTTTGCAGATTTTGAAGTAATTGAAATTGTTGATGACAACTTCCCTTATCCTACATTATTAGGAATTGATTGGGCCTTCAACAATTATACTATTGTTGATCTAAAGAAGAGGAGTATGACATTTTAAAGAGATTTCCTTAGGGTTATTGCACTTTTAGATCCAGATGAGGGTCCTTGATACATAGAGCCTGTCAGAGAAGAAGACCATGCGTACAAACTGAAAAACATCTACAAACTAATAGCCAGACAATAGGATTATATGAATCCTACAGCGGATGGGAATCTGAGTTGGAAAAGAGACAACACATGTTCATCAAACTCAGAAGAAGCACTAGAGAACTGGCAGAACCAAATGTATGAAGTCTCTACCAGAAGATGTGCTAGACTAACTAGAGAGGTTTGTTGGATCAACACAACAATGAGTAACTTACCCACATTTGATGGGATGAACCCTTTAGAAAAATTCTTATCATAGTTTGAGACAAGTGTACCAACACAACAAAGGATGTTGGCAATGGATGAGGCCATGAAAGCCACACCAACAGGATGGTGGGGGGATGCACNACGGTTCTCAACACAAGTAGGAAGCTGCGAAGTGAGGTACACAGGTCAAAGTTTCCCAAAGGACCATGTGTGAAGTTGCGAAGAAGCCTAGAGTGACATTCCTGGAGAACAATGGGTGCACAGATTCATTAACACACTGGACATGATCCCTATCAACTGGTACCTTCAAGCGGAGCTGCGCCTTGTCACTTCAGATTGGGAAGGTATGATCCAAAATTTTGTAACCACCTTTTTGTTTGAAAGTGAATTTCCTTCAGTAGACCAAGCATTACAGATTGTGAGACATAAAGTATTTAAGGAGGCAGTTGGCCTTCCTTTGGAGAAAGAAGAGGATGAATGGACCACGCCATTCCAGAAGTTGAAAGGATGTTACAACATTAATGCTGATGAAGATGATGATCTGAGGAAGGTAAACATCATTGAGACAGAAGGCCACAGAAATGTGGAAGGACAAGGAGTTGAGATTCCATTCATAGGACAACTGATCAAAATAAAGAAACTCAATATTGGGGCAGAGAAGACATTGAAGCTTGCCAATGTCGGAGATTATTGGGATGTTGCTACCATTGACAAGATTACCGAGTTATTGCACGAATATCAAGACTTGTTCCCAACCAAGTTCACTGATATGAAGGGAATCAAAGGGCCTATGGGTGAGATGAGAATACCTTTGAAACCAGATGCGAAGCCTGTCAAGAAAACACCTTACAGACTGAAACCGAAATACAAGGAAAAAGTGAAGATTGAGATCGACAGAATGCTGGAAGCAGGGATTATGGAACCTGTCGAAGAGTTGGAGTGGATCAACCCTATGGTGGTACAAGATAAGAAGATAGTAGAAATCAGGATCTGTGTGGACCTCAAAAAGTTGAATGATGCCCGTCTGCATGACCCTTTCCCTACACCATTCATAGACGAAATGTTGGATAACGTGGGAGGATAGGAAGTATATTCTTTTTCAGACGGATTTTTGGGATACCATTAGATCCACATTGCCAAGGAGGACCGTCATAAGACTACGTTTTCCACAGAGTGGGGATCCTACCAATATACATTAATTCCATTTCGATTGAAGAATTCCCCAACCATATTTTCCAGGGTGGTGGTCAAAGCGTTCAAAGAATTTTTGCATAAATTTTTAGAAGCATACTTTGATGACTGGACTGTTTTTAGTTTGTTAAAAAATCATATTGAATGTCTAAGGATAATTTTGGACAAATGCATGCAGTGTCAAATTTATTTTGATATGAATAAATGCATCTTCTTCTCACCATTTGGAGTGTTATTAGGTCATATTGTATGTAAGCAGGGATTGTTGGTTGACCCATCTAAAATTGCAATTATAGTTGATTTGCCACCTACTACTTCAATCAAACAACTGCGCACTGCACTGGGCCATATTGGATATTATAGGAAATTTATCAAAGGATATGCCCAAATTACAACACCAATGGAGAAGCTGTTGAAGAAGGACTGCCAGTATGAGTGGATAGATGAATGTCAGCAGAGCTTCGACACACTGAAACAAAAGATGGTTACAACGCCCATTCTGGTTTTTCTAGATTGGAGCAAAGAATTCCATGTGCATGTAGATGCATCTTCTATTGCATTAGGAGCAGTAATGGAAAAACCTGGAGAAGGGGGAATTGATAATCCATTAGCATTTTCTAGGAGGAATCTATCCACAACTAAAGTTAATTACACCACTACAAGGAGGGAGGGACTAGCCATGGTATATGCACTGCAAATATTGTACCACTACTTGTTGGGAGGACACTTTAAAATGTTTACTGATCACTCTGCACTAAAGTAACTAGTCACCAAGCCAGTGTTGGGGGGTCGAATATGCATATGGCTTTTTCTATTTTAAGAATATGATTTTTAGATCATAGTTAAGCCAAGAAGAATGAACAAGGGCCCAGGCCACTTATCAAGGTTGGAACATGGAAAAGAACCTACCAGTTTGTAGGATACATTACCGGATGCACAACTACTCGCCATTAGAAATATTGATGACCACTTCACAAACATAGTCTAGTTCCTTTCAATGAGAATGGCTCCAAGTGAGTATATAATTCCTCAGAAGAAACAACTAGTGGTGTGTGCTGCAGACTTTTCACTTATAGCTGGACAACTGTACAGAATGGGACCAGATGAAATATTAAGGAGGTGTGTTATGGAGATAGAGAGACCATTGATCCTCACAGAAGCTCATGAAGACATCATAGGAGGACATTATGCAGGGAAAGAAACTGCGCAGAAGGTTCTGGGAGCTGGCCTTTGGTGGCCTACATTACACAGAGATGCTAAAGAGTATGCCAGAGCATGTGATGTACGCCATAGAATTAGAAAACCACCCCGAAGAGATTAAATGTCATTAGCACCACAAATGACCCAGAAGCATTTGAAAAGTGGGCCATTGATTTTGTGGGACCTATAAACCCACCAGGAAAGCGCACAGGAGCAAGGTACATTATTACTGCGACAAAATACTTAACCAGATGGGCCAAAGCTAGAGCAATCAAGAACTGTAGTGCAACTACAGCTACGTGTTTTATATTTGATGACATAATAACCAGGTTTGGATGCCTTAAGATCCTTATGAGTGATCAAGGTACACACTTCATCAATAAGATAGTTAACGCCCTAACTGAATAATTTGTAGTCCACCATCAGAAGATTACATCTTACCATCCACAAGCAAACAAAACGGTTGAAGCATTCAACAAGATCTTAGAGACATCATTGACAAATATTTGTAGCGTGACCAGGGATGACTGGGATTTAAGAGTACCAAAACTATTATGGGCTTATAGAACCACTTCCAAAAAATTAACAATGCAGACCCCCTTCAAGTTGGTTTATAGTCTTAAAGTTGTTGTCCCAATGGAATATGTAACAACCCTAGCTAAATGATTTCTTAAGATTTACCAAGTATAATTAATTAAATAATTAACTGTTCTAAAGTGTATTAGTTAAATAATGATTATTTATTAATAATATTAATTAATTAATTAATTATTGTTTAATATATGTTGATTAATTAGTTAATTGATTGATTAACACATTTAATGTTTAGGGTAAAGAATTAAATACTTAATAACTTTTAATTCATTATTATAAAACTTTATGTATGTAGGGGGATGAAGCAATGAATGGAGGGATAAGGTATTAAATGGAGGGATAAGGTGGGTGGCATTAAAGGAGGGTAGGAGGCGGTGAATGGAAGAGGATATGAGGGGGAGGGGAATTCGGGAAAATGGAACTTTTGGGAAATTTAGGGAAGAGGAAGCATTATTGGAGATTAAAGAGTGTATTTCCTGGATGGTATTTTCTGGTTTTGGAGCTTGGGGTGGATTGTTACAGGGGTGCAGAAATTTTCTAGGAGTTTTGGGCTCGGGGGCCAGGAATCCTCACAGAATCCTGGAGCTAGGGAGCCGGATAGGCTCTGTTTCTAGCTGGCAAGGAGGAAAGATTCAGTTTTGGGCAGAGTTCGGGTAGAGAAGCGGAGAGGACAACTAGAAATTGGGGAATTAGCATCAGATAGAGGTATGTAATTTCATGAATTTTCTGCATTATGTGATTGTTGATTAAATTTACTTTCATGTTGTTGATAAATTTAATTTATGATTTAATGATGAAATTGTACAACATATAATTTTCTTTATTCTTTATTTTAGTGTGTGTTGTATAAGTCTCTGTGGGAACAGGGACCCTACACTTGGTATCAAAGCCTGGTTTTAGAACTAAAACTTGGGCTTGACCACCCACTTAACTGTGCAATCTAGTCCTTTTCCCCAAAATTTTGGATGAATTAAATATAGCTATGATGAAAGAATTCACCTCTAAATGATAAAATAAAAGCATTTTGCAAAGGAAGCAATGTTAAAGAAATAGAAGATGTTAAAGAGTAACAACCAAATGGAAAACTTGGAAACAAATATGCCCACAAAGTATCAAATACTCCAATCTAGAGGAATGAAAACTTCACCTACAAAACTGAGTAACAATCCAATAACCGAACACTCTGCAAAGAGTCATTAGCCTTGCACTTAAAATAAAAGGATTAAAAGAGCCAAACCATAAACCATCCAATAGAAATAACCTTGGTAGTAAGAATGATGAAACAAACCTGATCTTCACAAACACACACAGCCCAATACCAAACGCCAACGCCAGCGCCAAACACCAGGGCAGCCTGCGCACTGTACAAAAAAAAACAAGCGCCATGCAACACACAAAGGTACAATGCGCAAGAACTCACACTAATCCATGGAGAGAGAGCCCACAAGGAGTGTATAAATTTTCACTACACATCCACCTGCACAATGCGGCCTGCAAAGCCAACACACAACAAACAATCCAACACCCAAGTGAACAACCACGGGGAGGATCCCGTAGGTATTTACTTAGGTTCTGAGTCATAACAAATAGAAGGCGAGAAGGCCCCAAGGGAAGATCCCAGGAGAGGTATCTCAGAAGCCTAAGTCGTGCAATGCACGCCTTCTATGCAAAACAGAAAAACAAATAACATGTAAACAAAATTTGATAGCCCGTAGACCTAGCTCCGAGACCCCGAGCTATGTAGCCCGCAATATCATATGAGCACCAAGTTGAACAACAACATACAATCCAACTCCCAAGAACTAGTGCCAAACACAATATGGTAGCCTTGGTCTCACTTCATCAACAACAAAAAAATAGCCACAGGCCATATTAAGTATCAACATCACCCACACCAAGCACCGAGAAGGGAGACCACAAGGAGCATACATCTGTCATTTTCTCTATGAGCTATCAATCTAAGAACCCAACACAACACAAATCATGAAATTCAAGACTGAGCACTAGGTCACAAAGGAGGAACCCAAGAGTGAAGAAGAGTGTTGCGTCAGGTGCATAGCCACAGGCGGAGCCACAACGAACCCACGAGTATACACCTTTATGCATAGCCAAGTGCCGAGGAGGGAGACCAAAAGGAGAATACATCCGTGTACAAAGCATGAGTGCAAGAAAACACTCAAACCATGCGCAAATCCACACAGAGGAGGATACCATGGGGGCAAGGTGAGGTGCACTATGCACCAGCACAAAAAAAAAACAACGCCAGTACCAGTGTCAAACAAACTAGCACGTTGGAGCCAACGCCGAACACAGGACTGTAATTGTTTCAACACATATGACCATAGGATAAAAAAACATATACACAATACATAACCCAACACACAAGAGGGCCAAGCCCTAACAATCCTAACACACCAAACACCAAGACACTAGGAGAAGCCATGAGAGAAATATCGCAAGCGGAGCCGTAGGAACAACAAAAATCTCGTGTGCTGGAGTTAGAAAATGCAAGAGTAAGTTCGAGATTAGGGTTTTCTAGGGTTTGAATAGTCGTTGTCTTTTTTTCATTATTTTATTTTGGCTTGAATAGGAAAGAAAAGAGGGAGGGGGCATGTGGGCCTCATGCGAGGTCCCACGATGCCCAAGGATAATTGATTTTTCTTTATTTTTTATTATTTAAATTTCTTTTTAATTTTTTTAATTTTTTTTTATTTCTATTTATTTACTTACTAGGTTATTAGTTACGTTTAGTTCAATTTTATATATATTTAGATATATATAAGCTTAATATATATAAAAAAAAGAAGATAAAAAAATAAATTATTAATTAATATAAAAACAATAATAAGAGTTATTAATAGTTAATAGAGGATTAGTTATAGTTAATGGAGGATTAGTATAGTTAATGGGAATTAATAATGAATGGAGGGAATATAAAAATTATATATATATATATAGATAGATAGATAGATAGATAGATATTGGGAAGGATGGGTTTTGAACCCACAACCACTCACCATAGTCCAAGCCTTGGAAAAAAACCAAACACCAATGCGCCACACATGAGTCTTTACAAATAAATTCATATACATAAATAAATTAATAGTCATAAAATACTATCCTAAAGTATAATCTCCAATTTTCCATGTTAACCAAACACTGAGTTCCATGCCTTCAACCATCAAGCCAAGCGCCAAGTCCCTCCATTCCATTCCACCAGTCAAAGCCAAGCACCAAGCTTCAATGCATAGCCTCAGGCTCTCTACATCATATGCCCACAATTCCAAAAACAATACATAACCACAATGTACAAGCGCTAAGATCCAATGCCCGAAAGCCACTTTACAGTTCTCAAGACTCGCACCTGCAGCCACTGAGTCACACAATTCAACGCATATGTACAAGGTGCCAAGGAAAGCCCACGAGTCAAGCATCGAAGGATAGCCTTAGACTCATTTCATATACATTAGGTTGGAATTCACCTTAATTAGTTGTAAACACAAAGTATAAGGACTTAGAACAAGATAAGCAGGAGGGGGCTTCATGCGCACTAGGGAGGTAAGTTAGAAAAAATGGCGAGTATGGTGCAAAGCTAGCATAGCTATCAGGCGAGGGAGTCAGTAGTTTTCTTAGGTAGTGACACCAATCTTAGATGCTTAACCCTAACCTATCCACTTACCCTAAAGAGAGTAATGTCTATTTACAAACAAGTAAAAGAAAAAGAACTTACGCCTAACCCTGTTTTCTAGTTTAAGTTGCGCAAATATGAAATGTCCTTGAACTCACCCTGACAACTTTGGTTGATGTAGGTTGAATCATATAGGATGGTTAGGAATCAAGGAAATCAAGGCAGAGGGGCATCATCGCAGGGACCGCCAACGCCACCACCACCATCACCTGAACTAGCTCTCATACTGCGCTCTTTAGAGGCCATAAATGAGACTTTAAAGGGGCATCAACCAACAGGGATCAAATTGGAGCCCCCACCATCTAGAATGGGTAATCCAGAAGCATTGAGGGATTCAGGGGGAGGACCTTCACCCGACGACATCACTAGAGAACTGCAGAAGATCAAACTTCCAGAGTTTGCTGGGGGTCACGCCAGTGAACGTGCAGAAGCATGGTTGGAAGACATGACAAGGTGTTTCACCTTAAGAGACTATGCGTCCACTTCAAAGATGAAGATAGTGATTTTTCAGTTAAGAGACAGTGCCTTGAACTGGTGGGGCAACCTGGAAAGGAAACTACATCTTACCCCGAACACCGTATCTTGGGAACTTTTCAAGGAGAGGTTCTGAAGGAAATATCTGCCAGCTTACTATGAGGAACAACAGGTAGGAGCATTTCATGCTCTAGTACAGGGAAACAAGACAGTAGAAGAATATGAGATTAGGTTTATTGAATTGGTCAAATATGTTTCGTATATGGATAATGACCAATGATAGGTAGAATGATTTGTCTATGGGTTGAACCCTAATATAAGGGCTATGGTGTGGATGTGGAAACTGTCTTCAGTAGCGGAAGTTGTGGAAAATGTGCGTTATGCAGAGGAACACATGAACTTAACTGGAGGTACAAGACCGACCTTTCTGCATCATCTTGGATTTGTAGGGAAGGCCCCTAGGACATTTCCTAGGGGAGGGGGTTCAAGGTCACCTCCATATGGTAACAGAGTCACACCAAGGATAGTAGCCGCAAGTATTTCGATGGAATCAAGTGCAACATCTCGTTCATCACCAACGACGCAGGTAGGTCCACGACCATCTCAGGGAGAAACTAGTAGGGGAAGGGGTTCTAGGGGAAGGAACTAATTTCAAAGACAATCACATAAAAGTGTGTAGGTTCAATCCCGTGTTACCTGTTGGGGATGTGGAGGACCCCATTACCAGCGTGACTACCCAGAGTTATAATCAATATTTGTGCATAGAGAAGGAAAGGTATCGATGGGAAGAGAAAGTAGCAGCCACCATATTTATGCAGTGGTTAATAATCGCCAGGCAGAACATCAATCCACGGTGGTGGAGTCATCAGGTACGCTAAATCATATCAATGTTAAGATTTTATTTGATTATGGTGCTACAGATAGTTTCATTTCACCATCTGCATTAGAAAAGAGTGGGTTGGTAGCCTACGAGCATGATGACTTTAAACAAGTCGAGATGGCTTCGGGGAAAAAACAAGCAATAGGACCTAGCGTTGATAATTGTATAGTAGACCTGAGAGTGTGTACTACCAGGTTGAAGGTATACATTACTGCTCTCAGGGCATATGACCTAATTGTTGGAATGGATTGGTTAGAATCTCATCGACCTTTGGTGGATTGTTTCGCAAAAAGGGTGCTTTGTGTTGATGACGAAGGAAGGCTAGTAGAGATCCAGGGTGTACGAAGAAGGGTGTCATTACGCTTTATCTCAACTATGAAGGTTAAGAGATTCTTGAGAGAAGGGTGTCTACTATATGTAGTGGAAGCGGTGAATGAAAGAAAGGTAAACTCCTTGGATTAGTACCCGGTATTGTCAGAATTTAAGGATGTTTTTCCAAACGAGTTACCAGGGTTACCTCCTAAGAGGTAGCTTGATTTTACTATTGAGATAAAACATGGTGCATAACCAATTTCCAAGACTCCATATCAGATGACAGGGCTAGAGATTTGTGAGTTGCAAATGCCGTTGAAAGAGTTACTGGACTTAGGACTAATAAGGCCCAGTGTCTCACCTTGGGGTGCACCAGTAATTTTTCTAAAAATGAAGGATGGTTCCTTATGATTGTGTATAGATTATAGGGAATTGAACCGTGCTATAGTGAAAAATAGGTACTGTTAGCGATATTTCTTGTTCAGGGGGTTGGAGTGCGAAAGGATGGGTTAAAACCCATTTATCCTAAGTTTTGGGCAATAATGCGCCCATGATAAACAACACGCAAGTCCGAGCAGTCCAGATTCGCGCGCCCGGATCAACGACGCGCGTTGGATTCCGGACCCCCCTTGCCCTTCTACCTTTAGGCGAGGGGGGGTCCGGAATCGCAGGCGCAACTCTCCAACGGTTCAGATTAGCGCACCCGGATCAACGGCGATGAATACCATTCCGGACCCCCCCTGCCTTCCTACCTTTAAGCGGAGGGGGGGGTTCCGGAATTCCATATGCAGCTTTCCGACGACCACGATCGAGGCGCCCAGATCAATGGCACTCATGCAGCCCCACCCTTCTCAGCTTCCCAGTGCTTAACCAGTGTGGGCCCTCCTCCTGTCATTTCATCCTCCCTTCCGCTTTTCCCCTGCTGCCATGTGTCATCCATTCACCTCCCCTCTTCGGTCCACGTGGTCTTACCTTCTTCTCACCACCCACTTGTTCCCTGCCATGTGTCCCGTTCCTTCATACATCAGCCTCTCACCCAGAGGCGAGTTCATTCCTTCCATCTTCCTCTCTCTCATCTGTTTTCTTCCCCCACGAATTGTCCTCCGTCAGCCTTCTCTCATCTCGTCATGTCTTCCACGCCCTTATAGCCTGACACCACCATCCTCTTCATATGCCTCATTCTCCGAGCTGGCCTCCATACCTATTCGCCACAGCCAGTCTGTTATTCCATGTGGTAGCGCGAGAAGCCTTCCGTATCCCAAAATGCTGAGCTGGCCGAGCCTTTCTCAATCCCAAGAAGTAGTTATTGAAGCAGTTGGTGGTAGTTAGATATCGCCTCCGCCTTAATGGGAGAGCACGGCCGTGGATTTAAGGCACGTCGATTCGCCGTTGGAACTGTCAAACAATTAAAGTTGCGTCTGACATAAGTTGCACGATATTTCAGATGTTGACTGTCAGAAGCCATGCAGACGCAAAGATTTCAATGCATTTTCTTGGTTCCGCTGCTATTGTTGTTTTGAGTATATGTAGGCATTTTGGCCATTTTGGTATCTATCGATGGTAGAGCTAAGCTCACGACTGTAAAGTTTCAGCAAATACTCTAGTTTCCTGGTTATGCCTCTGTGTTTGAGACTTCTTGGTTTATAATGAACAGTTCTCCTTTTTCCATCTTTGTTTCATCTCATGCCGGAGTGTTCACAGTCGAATGATTCGTGTGGATTGCTGCATTTGTGTTGTGATAAAGGATTTGTTGTGACATTTATGTATTCTCTGGTTCTCCGTGTTTGAATATAAAGTGACTTTGTGTTTGAATGCCTTCTCCTCCTGTCTGTTATGAACATGATGTTTATCATGGACCATTGCACCCTTCTTGCATAAGTCTTCCACCTACTCACCCTTTTACTACGACTCACTGTTTGGAGTTTATCAAGACCTCACTCTTTCATGCATGCCTGGTCTGGTTTCTGAGTTGACACAATGCTGTTTTGAGTTTTCCTCCATTCGATCACCCTTCAAACAAATCGTGACATTAAAACTGATGGGCGTCGGGCTCTGCTCCTGCAAGCAATCCAGGAGTGACTTCCATTGCCAACATTTCTGGCACCGCTGCCAGGGACGAAGTTGAATATTTTCCCCAGATTTGAACGACAAAGATCAACTGATTTCTGAAGGTGCATCAGTTATCAGAACTCGAAGATTGCTACTATGCACCTGGCGACTCCACTGTAACGACTCCACTGGGGAGAACCTGTTCTATCAGCTGTGGCTTCGAGAAGCAGACACACGAGGTCTAATCCACACCTGCCTTTAGCCACACCAGAAGAAGACTTGGAAGCAGTGCACAAAAAGGGAAAGATATCTACAGGAGAAGTTCCCATCGATGAAAAAGGTAATACGCCATCCCCTTCTGTGAAAACTCCATTTTCTGATTTTCAGCTTCCTAGTCGTACTTCCTCTGAGGTTTCCCATTTTCTGAACTTCGTGAGTGTTCCTGCTGAATTTTCTCCTCCTGGTCTAGTATCAGAGGGACATATCCTTGTCACTCCCCCCTCATGAGGTTTCACCACTCCTCCTTTGATTACTACTGCTGCGCAGAGAGAGACACATGTACACTCAAGCCCCTTGGAATTCTCTCTGTTTTCCCCGTCATCTCCTGTGAGAACCTCTTTTCCTACCTCACCTGTTCACACTCCCTCTCCTCCGAGTTCTCCTCCACTCAACGTCCCTATGGTTGGTGCTAATCCCCCACAGAACAGGATGGATGCCATAGTCGCTGCTAGATATGCTCCTTTGGTCCTGCCTCATCCCATGAATCCTCTCCCTGCTGGAGACTACTTGAAGTATATGCCCAAGTTCACTGGGGAGGGAGATATAACTGCTAAAGAGCACTTAGCTGCTTTTTACAGTTATGCAGACAATCTCAATATTGAAAATGAATATGTCTGGATGAGAGTTTTTGTCCAGAGCTTGGATGGTGAGGTGAGGAAGTGGTTCAGGGGACTGGCCCCTGGATCTATTTTTGGTATTGAAGCCCTGGATAATGTTTTCCTGAGGCAG
>SNQJ01S0214514.1:0-15641 GCA_010110895.2 Picea sitchensis | reverse complement strand
CAGGGTGTATGATACACCTATGCTAACAAATACATCACACATTTATTACACATCAAAATCTATTTAAAATATCCATCTTACATTTTGATTTTAAATACTTTAAAGACATATCCAAAATCTCCTTTCCCAAACTTGTTTAATATTTTAAAATTGAAAATGTCCTCTTTTACAATATCATATTTAAAAATAAATAATATAAAATTTAAAAACTTTATTTATAATTATTAAAAGTTAATTATTTATGAAACATTATGTTATTTTATATCATTTATTAAAATATCGTAAATTTGAACAAATATAGGAAATTCAACATATATTATTTGAAAAATAATTATAAAATTAAAAAAAATCATTTTAACATTATTGTGAAATTATTTATAAAACATTATGTTATTTTATATCACTTATTGAAATATCATAAATTTGAAAAAGTGTAGAAAGTTCAACCTATATTAGTTAATTCAATTTAAAGTCTAAATATAAATAATATAATTTTATTTATTGCAATTTTATTTCAAAGATATAATGTCTCCTTCATTCTTTTTTAATCCTGAATTTCCTTCGTTCTTCGATTTTCTGAGTTCCTTCATCCTTCGTTATTATGATTCCCTTGTTCCTTCCTTTTCTACCTAAATCCTTTTTGTTCCTCCCCTTTCATAATTCCTTCATACCCTACTTTTCCGAAATTCCTTCGCGCTTTAGTATTTCAAACTCCCTTCCTTCCATCGTCAAACGAATTTGTGAGACGACGGTGAGCCCCACGTAATGTATAGACTTTCGTGTATTGGCCCACTTTACTTCAGTCTCTTTCTAAACAAATCCTTGAATCTTTGCATTCATTATTTTTGAGGCCGATGTTTTAAGCTTCCTAGAGGTCCACGGAAATTACATCCTATGGTTTTATTTCCCCTCTCCATCTTCCTTCAAAAAGTTTCGTTGGAAATTCCAGCAGGGGTTAATAATCTTTCATCAATTCGAATAATCATCCATTGCTAGGAAGTCTATTAACTCTTTTATAACTTCGAACCAAGTCAAAAACTCGTTCGTGATTTCTCCTTGTTCCCACATGTGCATGACTTTGTTTGTGCCGTGATTGTTGTGATCTTCTCCACAAGAAGAACTATGAGATTATGAACTTACTTCGAACAAACAACTATGAAATTGAACTAGAGTTGAAAACAAATTTTATCTTCGAGTTTATGTATAGTTGCTTTGAACTTTAATCTAGATGCTCCTACATCTAGACTTTTCTAGATAAAAATTCATAAACATCTATGATACTATTTCGATCTAGTTTACTTGTTAGGTGCATTCTTTTCTTCTTACCAAACTGTTCCATTATCATTTTGTATTTCCCATTTAGAATCCACGTTCTTACACTTTGATCTTCTCCTCGTTGCAATGCTCTAAATATGGGAATGTTTCAATCTCATATTCCATTTTTCAAACTTCTCTCTACTTGCCCTTAGCATCATTGCTACAACTTTATACAAAGCACATTCTATGATAATCACATCTCTCTGTCTCATTATTAATGCTCTATGCTTGGTTGTGTTGAGGCCTTAACAACCCTTCAAGATGATTGACTTGGGATCCTCTTTTAAATTTTTAATCAAGCCCTTTTAACTATGTTTATTTCCCAGCTTTGACCTTATGTTTTAGGGTTTAATAAATTATTCTTTTTAGTTTTATGGATTCTTATCACTATGATTAGAAAGTAATGGATTTTTATATTTTGTCGCCATTGCATCAATAAAGTTAGTTTGCTTCATAAAATTCAATGTTTAAATGTTTGTAACAACCAAATATTTCTAAACATCATTTTACTTTCATAAACATTTTCATTAGTAAACTGAAATAATAACTTCATAACATAATATTGGTTTTCATAACAACTTGAGTAACTTGATTTATCAATGAATAATATTGTGAACAAATAAACACATAGTTTAACAAATTACAGTTACGATGCTAATTTATGTTGCCTTGCTGCTAACATTTGCCTTTGTTGCACGATACATGAGATAGCCTACCACAAACAAAGAATAACTACCCAAAACTGGCCTCCACACCCAGCTAGGAAAACTACCTAGCTCCGGATATCTATGGATATCCTGGCCCTCATGCCCAGAACCTCCCGCAATTTGGTGCCTCAACTGATCAAAAAGCCACAGCCAGAAACTCTATGCTCACAACAAATCCCACAGTTCTCCCCATCCATCCCCCTCATCCTCCAGTTAGAATCACCTCCGTCCCCTTTTTCTCCCTTATTCCTTCAACTCATCTGATTTACTTCCTCCAACCACCACCGTGCATGTCACTTGTCCTTTCAGCTTTAATGTTTTATCTTCTTGGGACACTAGGCTAGCTCCTTGTTGCATACCACAATCATTTTATCACATATATATCGATCTCTTAATTTTATTTCACAGGTCATTAGATGTGATTTGTAGTTAAATTATTTCTTAGTTAACCACAATTATATCATTAATTAATTAATAACTCACTTTATTAAGATCATTAAATCATATTTGTTTATTATTAAACTTGTTACCTAGTGGAAATCCCTAAATTAGTTTTACTTTCTATAATCTTTTAAACATTTATCCAACTAGGGTATTAATACTTACCCATGAAACCGTCAGAGTTAATCTGATGGTACAAAGGAAAAGAGCATGTTTCATACGTTCACAACAAGTAACTAACATTGTCAGTAACTAAGTCAAGAAGCATACTAGTGTATATGCACAAAAATGCATGTGTATCTAGTACATGATCATTCATGTACTAATAATCAAAGCTGATGCATCCTTTAGTAATTTATGTATGCATTCAATCCAATCGGCCAAGATTGATCTTTTATAAAAGACAAACAATCAATCAATTGTTTGAGAAATCTTTAAGTAATCCATAATTATCAAGGTTGCTGTTTATTTTAAACAAGCGGGGTTCGAGATTATGTAACCATGCGAATATCCATGTATACATTTTTTTGAAGGAAGACATCGTTTCCACCATAAAGGCAGAGATCTCCCATAGTCTCGCTATTCTATAATGCCTTCGCCCTAACCTCACTTCCAGCTCATCCCTATCCATCTGCTGGACTAAGGCGTCAACTATATTGACCTAACTCAAATGGCTAAATGGAAGTGAACTATCTCAAGATTCCCTAGCAGAGGGCTTGGCTGACAATCATCATCTGCCACGTCTTGGGGGCTGATGAACTAAGCGCTTAATTCTCCCATGACTTTAGGGTTTGGAGGATACACGGTGGGAAAAACCTCCCTCCCTCCTAGCTCATATCTAGGGTCCACACCCTGGAGATACCACGGTGGGAATGCCTCCACCCTTCCTAATCATATCTAGAGTCAACACCCTACAATGGAGGATACGGTGGGAAATGCCTCCCGCCTCCTAGGGAACTAGGGTCAACACCCTACAATGGAGGATACCGCAGTGGGAAATGCCTCCACCCCTCCCTACTTGAGACTAGGGTCAACACCTACAATGGTGTCCCCTTAGGCAGGTGTTGTTTGGAGTTTTCATAGTTTATTCGGTTTTGGGCGGGTGTTAGTACCAAAATCATGCTGAATCCTCATATCTTAGCAATGCATCCAAATCAATATACCTGAGAATCAAGTATATGAGACTTTGGAATGTGGATGGAGCATTACAAAGGTCGAAAGGCATCACTAGAAACTCATAATGACCTTCGTGTATTATGAAAGTCTTCTTTGGGATGTATGCCTCTTTCACCTAATTTTGTTATCATGAGCATGGTTCAAGCTTAGTGAAAAAATTTTCTCCATCAAGTTCTTCAAGGAGACCATCAACAATAGGCATTGGAAATTTGTCCTTGATTTTCAACTTACTAAAAGCTCAAAAATCAGGACTCATGTGTCAAGTGCCTTCCTTCTTGTCTCCATGACTATTGGTGATAGGCTAAAGGGATTGAAGCTTGGGATGGATGACACCATCAATATCATATGAATGATCTTTACTGACCTTATTCTTTTTGTACCAAGATTGGCGATAAGGGGCGTAATTTGGTTGAATTCTTGGGAATTAAGGGAATTCCTGGTCATACTCTCTCCTTGAAGAGGTAGAAGCTTTGGTTTCTCCAAAGGAATGATGTTTTTCAAAGACTAGCTGCAAGTCTGGATGGATTTCTTGTGTTGGGTTATCCATAAATTGTGATAAGGACGTAATTTGGTGGTTGAATTCTTGGAATTAAGGGAATTCCACGGTCATGCTCTCCTTGAGAAGGGGGTAAACCCTTTGGTTTCTCAAAGACCCAATGATGTTTTTCAAAGACTAGCTGCAAGTCTGGATGGATTTCTTGTGTTGGGTTATCCATAACCTATATGGCATTAAATTAGACAATAATGCAAAATTGACCCTTCTTTAATAACTTCTCCATATGATGATAGATGACTATTTTAGGAGAGATTTCCTTAATCCCTCGAAGGGTGTGTACGTGACCCTGTTTACTGAAACTCATATAGAGTTCTTTGAAATGGTGACTGGTCCCAATGTATGTATCCATTCTTCCCCCAATAAAATATCACACCCACCCATATTAATGGAAAATAGATGGGTTTTGAGTTGATAGTCTCCCATTTGGAGTCTAATATTTTCACATCTTCCCCCACATTGATCATACCTCCATTGGCGATCTTCTATTTCCGCTGGAGATAATATTTGTACTTTCAAAAGATGAGTAGAAGTTATGCTAGGGGAAGTACCCTAGGGAGGACGAGTGTGGGGAATGAATGTTGGTTTTTTTGTTTGTGCATTGATCACTCTCTCTGCTTATAGGGTCCTTTGTGTCGCTTTCAACCACGTAGTGGGACGTTGCTTTCGAACTTGTGCTTGAATCTCTTCCTTGAGGCCACTCATGAAACATTCTTTATAGAAAGAATTTGTCCAGTTCTATGTACAGATAGATAACTTCTCAAAGGTTGCCATAAAAATTGTGACTGAGCATGTTTGGCGGAACTTGGTAAGTCGCCCCAAATAGTGAGTATCTTTCTCAAAATGTACAAAGACAACTTTAACAAGATGACTCCAAGCAATATATCCCGCATATGTTTGTTTATTCCATTCCCACCATTACCATCGTTCTGGATCTAGATACAATACCCACACCATGAGTTTCATCATGTCATTAGTAATTCCCCGAAGGAAAAAGTAATGTTCCATCTGGGTGACCCATACTGAGGGGTTAGAACCATCGGAATTGTTCAAGTCCACCTTAGGAGAATGGTGCCATATGTTATTATCCATTGAGTTACTGTTTTGCAAACCCAAAGAGGTTTGTGGGTGGCTAAATAGTCCCAAGTTAGAAGTTTCTTCCTGGTGTGGTTCAATGTGCACTGCAATCCAATGGTTTTCTTTCGGTATACCTAGAGTTGGCATACCCATTAACCTTTCAATCAATCTCTGCTTGAAGTTATTCAACTTCTCATCTGGCTTCGTATCCAACTTCTCATCTAGCTTCTTCTCTTCCAACTTCGTATCCAACTTTTCATAGAGCCCAACTATGTCATCCCGAATTTTCTTAAGTTGTTCATCCACGGAGTCCAACTTGCTTGTATTAGAGTAGGTGTTCATGTTGTCTAGAGAAGTATGAGGTGGTTTATAGGTACCTTTCATGGGTGAGCTCATTGAAAAAGGTTACTAGGTCCTGGAGATAAGGGAGTGTTAGGTGCTATAACTCTCTAATATATGTGTGAGGTCGAACATTAGTACTCATCCCAATCTCCCGGGGCACTAACTAAGGAGACTCAACCATGCCCTTAGTCGTACTGATCGACTACCTAGGTACTAGAGAGTTATCTCCCCGAGTGTTCTTATCGATGTACTCTAGCAACAAGATGATTGTTTGGTTTTTCTAAGGCCGGTTTCAGGTATAACTAGAAGGCTTCCTATATACTTGAGGGTACATGGAAGTGAGATTCTATATACATGTACTATTTGATGTGGTACTACTCGAAGGGGCACCAACAAGGGTTACATGGGTTTCCAACAATGTGATTCCACTTGTATTTCCTACGTGTATTCTTCCCCTACCACAAGTTTACTCGTTGAACGATAAATCATTATTATTTAAATACACTGGACCATGTTTCTAAAAAAATAAAAAATTATTATCTTTTTACTGTGAGAAAAATCTCTTAGAATCAACAAAAATAACTTGTGCAGGGTAGGGCTTGACGCCAAAAATGTGAAATAACCACAACTTCAATTATACTTATCTGATTGGATATTATGACCCCAATTATGAAATGTCACAACTTTTCTTGATCTAATGGCACCGGTTTCACTAAGATCTGTGCACTTGTCAAAATATATCCAATCTGGGAAATTCACAGCCATCACTAGAAAAAACCTTAAAATTTGCAAATTTTGAATCGACAATATCTCCACTTTTTAAACTCCATTTTGGATTTTTTTTTTTAAAAATTGGGTATCTTTTCGAGAGGAATTCATATATCTGGTTGGTTTCTTAAAATACTACATAGAAAGATTCAAAAATGGATCTAAATATTGTCGTCCTCTTTTTTTCGGTCAAAATCTGCAAAAAGAAAAAAAAAAATCTCACACTTTGTGCCAAAACATTCTCCCACTTCATCCCCAAGAAAGAGCTCTGATACCACTTGTAGTGTACTTAATCCAAAAAATTAGAGAAATCACATGACACATGTAGTGCAAAAACCGAGAACACAAGAGAAAAGAGAGATAAGAATAGAGAGTTATGTTCAGTTGTCTCTTTAAGGGGGAAACCTCCAAGAACAATTCTCCAAATACAATAACAATTTTTGAAAAAAAAAACATAACCTTCTACTTAATATATAACTATACATAAACACGACCACATGTCACGCGAGTACGTTCTCACTTAAATATATATATAACTATACATATACATATACATACAAACACACACACAAAAAAAAAAAAAAAAAAAAAAAAATAGACTATATATATATATATATATATATATATATAGAGAGAGAGAGAGAGAGAGAGAGAGAGAGAGAGAGAGAGAGAGAGAGAGAGTCTCTAACTACCCATGGGGTCTCCTTTGAGATAGTTGAGGGTCTAATTCAACCAATTTGGTCTTATTATTAAAGGGAGCCTCTTTATTACCTGTGGTGACTATGCTTACTATTAACTAATTATTTAATGGGCCTTTTTCAAGGAATGTGGCCTCATACACTAATAAAGCATCTAAGCAAGGGTTAGGGTAGGACCCCAACATGAAGATTGAAAAGTGTTCTCTCAAACAAAATCTCTAGAGAACAATTTGGATTCTCAGAGGGAAGATAAATTCATGAGGCAGTAGGGATAGCACAAGAATGCAGCATGCATTCACAAAGGTCATAAATCATAGATTCATGGTGATGAAATTGGTCCCATCTAAAGCTTATGATAGGGTGAGTTGGATTTACATTACACTTGTTCTTATCCATTTAGGCTTTTATTCCAATTTGTTTGCCTAGGACAATCGGGGCTTCTCTGTACTTCCCCATGGTTGTATTTTGTTGTTTTTCTAAATGGAGCAACAACACCTTTCTTCAGATCATGGAGGGGCCTCACACACTGCTATTGTCCCCTATCCCCCTTCTCTTTCTACTAATAGATGATCGGCTTAAGTAGGCTACCAAAATAAGTAGAAGGAAATTATAATATAAAAGGGGTTCTTGCCGGAGTTTCATGCAATATCAAACATTTATTGTTTGTAGACGTTATTCTGAATTTTTTGAAGGTACCATAAGGGTCATTGAGAAATTCAACGGTATCATGGATTTATTTTGTAAAGAAACCAGAGTGGGCATTAATATGGAAAAATATTTGATGACTTTATGGGGAATATCTAAGCAGGAAAATTACTTTATTGCTCAACTATTTCCCTTTAAGGTGACTAAAGAATAGGGTTTGAAATATTTGGGATTCTATTTGAAGCCAAACTTATATAAAAAAAATCAACTAATCGACAGCCGTAAAGTGAGAAGAAAATAAACACTTTGGTGGATAAAAAATCCCATCAAACAACATAATAATGCCTCAATAACATGGAAAGTTGATATCTATGCTTTCCATCTGGTTTGCAACTAGTTGATTTGGCAAATTGCAAAAGGGGATGAAATTCAAATTAGACTTGACCCTTGTGTAGGGAGTAAAGGTATGCATAAAATTTCACTCCAATTAATTCAAGAGTTAAGGACTAAAGGATATTTCTATTGAGAATTATAGCTCGAACAAAAACTTCGCACAAGTTTCGTGTGAACATGCAAGAAGTATCTTGAGACATTTTCGAAAAGTAACTCTATTTTGTAAAAGTGAAAGTCCATCGACTACAAATACATGTTAAGATAGAGAGTTCAAAAACACAAAAAACACTTGAGCAGTTTCTGAGCAGTGAGAAACATGGAGGGAGAGAGAGTAGGTAGCTAGGAAAGAGACATTTCTAGGCAACAAGCAGTTCTGGACATTTCTGTACCATCGTATAGACATAATAATACGTATATGTAATATTCATATATGGAATCCAGCTACAACAAATGTCGCATAATGGAGAAAAAATATTGTTTTTGGTTTTTTCAACATGTTGTACTGTCTTGGTAGGTTGTTCCGCTCAAGTTGAAGGTGATTTTAGGTAACCGTGAAGAGTTTTTTTTTTGGGAACATGTGAGGTTTTGTAATTTTCAAAGGAATGAAAAGTTGATTTGAAGGAGTAATTACCTTTGTATGTGTGTAATTACCTGCTCGCCATTTGATTTCCATATATTGTGTGATTAATGATATGGTCTAAAATTTATATATGTGTTTATTTAAATCCAACAATCTACTTGTTTGATTGATATCATAAGGAATTTTACATACCTTAGGATGGAATTTCTTCACATCGATCTTATTTCCTTTGATTGAGATTCTCTAGGATTTGCAACAAGAAATCAATTGCGTGGGAAGAAGGACCAAATGTAAAGGAGAGTGGTTTCAAATTTTTATTTCGGATTTGGGAGTTTCTACAATAAATATCGAGATGGCAAATAACGTGCCCCGGTTTGAGTGACGATTACGAAAAATTTCACCTATTATCATGGAAAGTGAGGGTTACACTCTTACTAAAAAAGAATGATCTCTGGAATATTATCAAGAATGCTGTGACTGCCAACAGACCACATAAATTGGTAGAAAGTCACAACAAGAGGGAAGTGAAGGCCAAGCAAATGATCTTGGATTCCATAAAGGATCATCTTATCCCTCATGTAATCCAAGAAGAAGACAACAAAGGATATGTGTGATGCCCTGGTCAGTCTCTACCAAATTCATAACATAAACATGAAGATGGTATTTCAGAACAAACTCAGATCCATAGTGATGACTATGTAAGACACAATCACCAGTTACCTTATGAATATCACATAGATGCATGATCAACTTGCAACAATTAAGTAGAAGGTTGAAGATGTAGAGTTAGTGAACACAGACTGGATGGATTCCCAACTTCATGAAAACCATTTTTCAAAGGCAGTCTATGCTCAAGAAACATCTCGACTTTGAGAGGCTTTGGGATGATTGTATCTAGGAGGAGACTCAGATGGATTCAAAGGATGGCAAGGAGGATGGTGAAGAGAACCTAGGTTTGTTTGGTCAGCCAAATAAGGGAAAAGGTAAAGAATCCAACAAGGGTAAGGGAAAAACTAAGGAGTCAACCTCACAAAGAAGAACTTGAGGAAAACAAGTGTCAGCTTTGACATCTCGTATTACGCATCACAATGTTTATATAAGAAGAAGGGTAAAGGGGAGAAACAACATAAGTAGGTATCTGCCTTTGCAGAAACTCAAATGAACAAGTTTATTTCCAAGTTCAAAAAGGATTTATCATTGGTATCTTACCTTTCTACCAAGATATTATGAGGATTGCAGGTATGTGGATAGTGGGCATCTCTCATATTACATGACATCAACATGGAAGTTATTTTCTAGTCTAAAGAAAGAGTCGAGTACAGGTTGAGCTTGATGATGCTGGCTACCTAGTAGCATGAGTTGGTACTATTCCCTTCCAAATTGAGTTAGGTAATTCTTTAGATTTTTATGATTTCTTGTTTGTACTAGGTCTTGGGAAAAACTTGCTTTCAATTTCGGCTATGGAGGATACCACTAGAAAAGGAGTTCAAGAACCAAGAATTCCTCATCAGATCGAAGGAATATAGTCCAAATACAACTCAAACAATAGGGTCTAGAGAAGCTTAGTTGTACAGGTTGCAGGGTGAAACTATTTGAGCCTTGGTGCATAACAGTGACAACTTGTGCAAGCTGTGGCACATGAGGATGGGGTATCATTATTCTCCTGAGGAGATGCATTATTGTGGTCTTCTAGAGTTTAGTATTAAGAAGGATGTTGTATGTAGAAGTGCACACTTGGAAAGGATGCCAAGGTTTCTTTCCCAAGCATAAAGCATAGGTCTAAAGAGATTCTACACCTAGTGCAAGATGAGGGAGAAGGAAGATTTGAAGGTTGAACTTGGATCCCTAGTGATTTCTAGAGCAATATAGAAGCCTTCAGGTGAAAATGGGGAGATGGGGTTAAGCTCTTCCACTCTCAAGTATAGGAGACCTTGATGGTTCATTCAGACATTGAGGGATGCTCAGAGCATGTTGAGACTCCTAGAGCACATCTGGGGAGAGAGAAAGCACGCCCCAATATGTTTCCAGACTATATGGATTTGATGAGGATCATTATAGATTTTGAGCCTTCTAGTTTTCCAAAGGAAACAAACTAGCAGGTATGGAGGGATATGATGGTGGAGGGGGTACACCTTAACTCTATAGTGAAGAATGATGTTTGGGAGATAGTGCCAAGATTAGAGGGGAAAGAAGCTGTGAGTTCAAGGTGGCTCTATAGGATCAAACATGTTGCAAATGGAAGCATTGAGAATTTCAAGGGAGGTTTTTGGTTAGAGGGTTCTCCCAAAGAGAGTGGGAGTGACTACAAGGAGACATTTTCTCTAGTCTCAGGGTACACCTACTAGAGAGGTTATGTCCTTGATTTCATTTATGGGATGTAAGATACATCGATGGATGTGAAAACACCCTTCCTTAATGGGATCATTGAAGAATAAGGCATGTAAAACAACCTTAGGGATTTGAAGTAAGTAGGAAGGAGTCCCATATTTGTTTTGTAGTGAACACCTTGAGTCGGGTTTTATATGGAGTGTAACGACCCCCATTACCAGCATACTCAAAGATCAAAACTATGATACTACTGTGTCATGTCCCTAGCCACATAGGTTGGCCATGTGACATCAATGTTGTTCTTTTCATCCTATTAACTTAGAAGACCCTGCATATGAGCACACATGCATTTCTACAACATATATATAAACCATGCATAAATATACAAACAGTTACAATGACAAATTAAATATATTACACATAGTATAAAACATGTAATTACACATAAGATACACTTGTATTTTATGAACAACACCAACTACATGTAGACCTTAGGAATTCCTCCCAACCATAAACTCTATTTCTAATAAAGTCTCAGCAGTAGTCACCCTCGAGATGAAACTAGAACTCCAAAAGGGAAGGCTTCCTAGGCCAGACTAAGGCTTATACTCAACAGTTAATCCTAGGTCAAGGTGCCAACTGCTGTAACTAGCCTACAAACTCTCATTTCCAACATGCATGTCCCAAATCTCTAAGAAGTGTGTTTTTCTCACTAACGGTCCTTGATTTCCCCCACTTCCTTCCTCGAAGCTTCCAAGAATAGGCCTATTATAAAGTATCAGATCCCTCAGATGCCTGCTGCACCAAGCAACAATATTCGGCCACCATCAGCGTAGAGAGATCACACGAAGTGACAAATCTGGGCTTCTTCTGGCAACAGAGGCCACCTACCGAAACCTACCTTCTCAAGAAAAATATTGATACTTTACATCAAATCTTCCTGACATTTTCTCGCTCGTGTTCAATAGAGTGACAACTTCACGATGGTAAAATTCCAAGGCTCCCATCCTTTCCCAATGATGGTGAAATCCCCCAACTGGACACTTGTCTTCAAGAAGCTTCATGAGCTCCACTTGTATATATGTTTTTCCTCCTTGGAATCTTAGATTACATATCTCAAGATTTGGGCTCCTAATGGAATATTAAAATAATATTCCTAATTTAAGCCCCCCTTTTCCTCTTGTGGAGTTCTTAGTCCCCTCATACTCTTTCATCTAATTGATATGCAACAATGATGTATTTTGCCACACACATGCATGATACACACATACATCTCTTCAAATCATATAGGCACTTTGGCCACCAAACATATATACAATGGCACTTTAGGGCCCAAATATCTTGGTTCACCAACCTATGTGTACAATTACATACTAAGGTTCATCCTAGGGTATTACATTGAGGCAAGGTAGGAGCATTAGGTAGTAGGTAAAAAAAAAAAAAACACGGTTCTGCATTTGAGGAAACAATGGAGTTTGGTCTGCGATATATTGGATATGGTGAAGTGAATTTGTAGGGTATGCATACCTCATTAAGCAAAGAAACAAGCGTGAAAGAGCACCTCGTGGTGTTTTAGATTGGGATCAACAATGATATCCTGACTCAACATGAAGTAGATTTTTGTGTCACTTATCTCAACAGAGGTGGAATACATGGCAGAAATTATGGCTAGTTGTGAGGTCATCTGGCTTTGTAAGTTACTTGCAAGATTGTTTGATCATGAGTTGGATCCCATGGTCATTTATTGTGATAATCGAGTCAGACTGTAAACCTTTGAGAATCACGTGTTTCATAATAGGCCCAAGCATAAAGAGATCATATATCAATTCATATGAGACGAGGTTCAAAAGGGAGCATTGAAGCTCCAATATATTTGCATTGATCAACATGTAGCTGATATTCTAACCAAGCCCTTGGAAAGTTTGAAGTTTGAGGCATTCTGAGACAAACTTGGATTGGTGTAAAATTTCTTCCCCACTAAGAGGGAGTCTTGAGAATTATAGCTCAATAGGAATTTCTCACACAAAATTTGAATATGAAATAAGTAGTTTGACAAATATTCAAAAAGTAATTATGTTTTCAAAATTGATTCATTTTCATAATAAGTACCCCATTTTCTCTTTGTAATTCACCTTTAGTTGGAAAAGTGAAAGTCTTATTTTTAGGGGTTGAGTCTAGAAAGTGTATTTCATGAATGCATGACTTAGTCTAGGAGTAATATCATAAACATATTAGGGTTTTGGTCTTAGCTAAAACTACAAAGATAGGTCAAGATGGACATTTCAAACACATAAGAACACTTGAGCAGTTGAGTAGGTTGAGCAACAAAGAGAGCGAGAAGAGCATGCAACCATGAAAGAGGCATTTCCAAGAAGCAAACAATCTTGCATAGTTCTGTATAGTCGTACATAACAATTTCATATAGCAGTATGGAAGTTCGTACAACCATATGGATAGAATCATATGTATCTATATAGTAGTGTTGTACAATAGTTGTGTAGTCCATACAACAATGCCATACAACAAAAACCTATTGTCTCTTGTTTTTTCTGTAGCTTGTACTCTCTTGGTAGGCTAAGTCTCACCAAGTTCAGGGTGATTTTTGGTAACCGTGTAGAGTTATTTTATTGGGTAGTGTGTGGAGGTTTTCCTTGTAAGTTTTCTTCAAAGGAATGAAAAACTAATTTGAAGGAGTAATTACATGTGTATGTGTGTAATTTGATGCTTCCACTCTATTTGATTTCCAACTATGTGTGATTCATGCTATGGTTTGACATTTATTTCTACATTAATTAAATTTAGCAATCTACTCTATTTGATTGGGATCATAAGGGACTCTTAGTCATTTCTCTAGGGTCAATTTTCATACTTAATCTTAGATTGGTCAAAAACTGGGAAAGGTCCACTAATTGGCACCATCAATGGTTATTGTGGGAAGAAATTGGATTGGGGTAGAGCGCATGCAAAGGCATGGAAAATAAACACATACCTCCTGATAGGAAACAATGTTAGACTTAAGGAAGAAGGGGACCAACTAATCTGGTCATTAAATCCTGTTAGAGCATATGTTCCTAGATTATGCTACAAAGCACTAACAAAAGAAGGAAGAGAAGACCAAAATATTTGGTGGTGGAAAATTATATGGAAATTAAAATGCCCATCTAAAAATAAGATCTTTGTGTGGTTGAGTTTACACAATAATGCTCCCACATGGGTTGTTCTCCAAAAGAGGAATTTTATAAGGCTAAGATGGTGTTGTCAATGTCATCAAGTAGAAGAAACCTGCTATATTTCACCTCATGTTGGAATGTCCATATACTAAGGAGGTATGAAAAGGGGTGGAAAGGTTAATATGGATTGGGAATTTTTGGGAAGGAAGAAGTCTCCAAGAGGCCTTTAGAACCTGGTGCAGCAGAAAGGAGACTTCCAAGATCAAAGAACACTACCTCTCAACATAGAAGCCTACTTAATATGGTTTGCCAGGAATCTAAAACTATTTGAAGACGAAGAGACACTTCCCATCAAATGTGTTGTTCGGGCCATAAATATCTTACATGCATATTTGCAAGTGCAAGAAAAAAACTATCCCTAATAGGTAAGGTGAACTAACAATAAATAAGAATATTCCACGATTTTTTTCCGATGGTGCTTCACAGGGGAATCCTTCTAAGGGAGTTTCTGTGGATACATACTATACCTATCTTCAGATCACATTATTTATTATAAAGTTGGAATAGGTTAAGAAACCAACAACTTCTGTGAAATGATGGCTTTAAAGCTACTAGCACAAGAATTTGGTGTAACCCAATTACAAAAAAAAATGGAGACTCAATGTTGGTTATCTAATGGATGTACAAAGAAATTTTTGAGAGTAATTTTACATTACGACCATTGTATGATGAAGTTCTCAACCTACTTTCATCTTTCTCATATACATCTATGTCTCATATTTATAGGGATATGAACAGTGTTGCAGACGGGCTCCCAAAAGTTGGAGTTGTGCTAGACCGAGGAACTTGGATTATTACAATAATCCAGAATGGATATACCACAAAATATAATCATGAACCATGGGCTTAACATTAATATTTTCATTTTTTATCTAAGATTTTTTATAATGATGGGCTTTCACAGATCACTAGATGAATGGTTGATGTACTACTCTGAATTTTTTTTGTTTTCTTGAAGAGACTACTAATATAACCGAACAAAAACGAACTTCAGTTTTTTTATGATGATGAATTAGACATAGGAATGCCTTATAAAGGGTTTAACAACACTTATGAATGCCATGGACTTCTGACTATGTATTTTTGTTATATTAATAAAAATATATATATTTTTTCCTTAAAATAGTTAAAACTTTGAAAAATAATTGTTTGAATTTTAATTGTGTATCTTATTATTTCATATTATCATATGAAAAAAAAATATAGGGAACAATTATATATAATAATATGAAGGTGTATCTTATTATTATACCTGCCGATAGGCATGGTATATAGCTTTGAGTTAGGCTTGACTTTCTATTAGTTCATGGTTGACCATAAAATATACATCCCTTTATCCAAAGTTTTAAAAAATAATTATTTATTTTAAATTTTAAATCTCATTTA
>SNQJ01S0214512.1:0-15641 GCA_010110895.2 Picea sitchensis | reverse complement strand
TAACAATAATAATAATAATGACATGATTAATCCACAATGGGGATTTAATCCAATAACAAAATAATAATAAGAATGCTCTTCGCAGTTACATTATTTCAACACTCAGTAGCTCCATGAACTTGGCCTCATACTCTGGTATCGTACAACTACCCTATCGTAAGGCATTGAACTCATTAAGTTTGTGCTCAATGAATTCATTAGAAAATTACCTCTCCCGGAATCGTTCCTCGAACAATTCCCATGACACCTCTTCAATGACCATGTTTAGTTGAGGTATGAGTGTCTTCCACCAAAGTAGAGAACTCCCTTTCAGTTGAAAGACCGTCATTTGGAATTTCATGTTGGAGGTGTAATAATGAAGTGAGAAGTGCATCTCCATGTTCTCCAACCATGCCTCGTCAGCTAAGTCATCTGTGGCACCCCAAAACTCAAGAAATTTCATCTTCTCGAGTTCTCTGTGTATGGTACTACTACCTGCTAGAGTGTGTTGTGAACCCTCATTAGGAACAAACATTCCTTTGGGTTGTGAACCACATATATGTACTTTAATTACAATACAAACCTTTAATTACGATCTAGTGTGAGTGTAGAATTTACTATATATAATACATATCCATTAAATTATGTATATTTTAATATGATCGAATAGTTCTGCGTTAATTTAGTCAACATGTAATTTATTACTTGAACAAACTATAGAATTTGCCATTCTCATTAAACCCTACCCATAAAGAAGCAACCTGAACTCATTAACTATTCTTACTTACACAATCAGAAAATAATTATTTATGGTCAATAATTTCATAAGACCGATAATGCAATAATATTGCAGAAGCAACACAAAAATACAGTAAGGGAAGGGACTTCAATAAACAATCCTCACGGTCACTTGTATTGAACAACCCACAATGCATAGATAATACACGATCATGATTAATAAGTCATTTGAAATGATGAAGGTCAACAAGAGATAAATCATCAATAATAAATAACAGTTACTTAGCAACAAGTCATCTAACAATCTATAGGGTTAACGAAGACTCCTTTTAACTCATGACTGGGTATGATTATTCCTTATCATCAAAATTTATCTACCAAAAGGAGTAGGATGAAAGAATTAATGCATAAGTTGACTGGATTGTAGTTGAGTTTTCAACTAAGGAATACATTAGTGATAAGGATTTCATTAATGATTTAATATGGTTAAAATAATCTTCATTATTTTCAACAGTCAAAAATTAAATTCTAAAGATATATGAACCACTAACACGTGAAGGTACTCAGGCGGAAAAAGGTGCAAGGATGTTAGTAAATCCGATAATTAACAAGTTAACATTTGATACTTCATTAAATGTAATGATTTCACCTTCTGTCACTTGAACAATATCCATCAGAGTCGTAAAGAATATATGACATAAAATTTTCCATGAGCGATATCATTCAACTCATGGAGAAGATTCACTGTAACTACACCATATTTTTTCAACCAACGATATTAAGTATTAAGACTTGGATATTACAGCCAAAAAAAATAAGTTTTCATAGGTCACCTAAGAGTTATTCCAATGAAACAAGGTGTTATGCACAGGTTCTATGATAATCGAAGGAAATGGATTAAATGTTTACCCATGATAGAAAACCTTTTCAATGTCAACAACAATCAATTAAGATGCATAGCTAGATGGGATTCAATGGAAAGGAAATCCAAACACGAATTAGAGTAATCAATTCATGTAAGCTAGAAACAAAATTTAACCCATTGACACTGAATCGATACGAAGGATTCACAGTTTCCAAGGTCTATTCTATTCACAAAAATTTACACCTTGCACACTCAACAATTCTACATTGAGAGTAAATCATTACATTTACCAGTCGAAGATGCATATTACAATTTAGAATTTCTTTGTGCCTTCGAGGTTGAACAATTTATTATATTCATATCCCAATTTGCTTAGAACCTTATCTAAAAATCAACAACAAATTTCAAGCTCCCTCCTGCGTGCTTAGCATTATGATCTAATCGACATGAAATCATTAGATCAAATAATTCTTTATATTTTGTTTTATTTTTCTTTTTAAATTTCTTAACACCTAAACTTAATCTTTATAAAAATACTCCTTCACAACTTTTATGTAGGAATCAATTAACAACATATTGGGATATCTCTGTAAAAGTAAATAATTTCTTTTGTAATTGATCAGATTCTACGCCCGATTGTTATAAAAACTTCATAAACTATTCTAACATACTCGAAGTAATTTGACAATCTTCGGATAAACTAATTTAGAACTCTATTCATAAGGTTCACATAACATATATACATTTTTATACAAACATAGATGGGAATTTTTAGATCTATAACAGTTCCATTCTCTATATTAAAATCGATAATACTTCATTCAAGGTTATGTAATAATTCCATTCCTCAAATGAATCTATAACATTTTCAATTCTTTACATCACTAAAGAGAAAAATTCAATAATTATAACAACAACATGATTATAACAAAATACCATAACCAAAATGGTGATGAGTGAGGTCGATCTTCAACTTGAAGGTTGTTCTACCTCCTCCTCCATCCCACCTGTTAATCCCAATACTTTAGTGGTACCTCCCAACAATTGCTAGGGGTACTCTTCTTTCCCTTTAGCCCCCGGAGCCACAAAGGGGACACACACAAAACCAGAAAAATCAATAACACCAAAACTTGCCTCATAAGGAAGATCTTCCACTCTATGCAAGATCGGAATCCCAACTCTCACAAGTAAAACACATTCCAACCAAATTTTGGCAGCATAACAATACTAAGAAAATTGAGACCCATTTCCCTTCTACACCATTTCTTTTATAGTTAAATTCTCATTGACACTTGTCCACATGCACAAGTAATTCAACTTTTTAATTATTTTATTAGTGGTTATTCACCCACACACTTGTCTCACTCTTCCCAATTTGCACAAGTATTTACCCTTTTTATTTTATTTAAAAATCCATTTCCCTCACATTCCCTAATGTGTTCCTATTTTTCTCTTAGTTGTCCCATTGTTCCCCAAATTCTCATTTAATGAGTGTCCCCTAACTAGATCTTAGTTTTGGATTAGGAGTCTTATTTTAGTTAGGATTTGTGGGGGATTAACTCAAGATGCTACTCTATGTGTACATCTATTCTCTCGTGTTTTAATTTCTTTCAATTTTTTAAAAATCTTTTTATTATTTTCATGCACACATGTGCATTTTACCAAACCTATAATTTTTATTACTCTTTTTCCTAGAGTTTGATTTTATCACAATTCTTTTAATTTATTTACTATTTTTAATTAGTCTCTCATTTAAGCTTAGACTTAGACTTAGTCTTAAACTTAGGCTTAGCCTCTTGTTAGGATTCTAGTTTATAATTTACTGATTAATTAATACTAAGTTCTAACAAGGTCTAAATATTTCATTAAGTTCTCTAGGCCATCTAGATTTATTGACTCACATTTTAATTACACAACATGCCCTTCAAGACGCACCTCCGTGCTCCAAGGGTGCCATTCACCTTTGACTGGTTTTGGAATTTTGTCCAACCCTTGGATTCAACACTCCACTCAGTCGACCTTGTGAGATATTAATGGCTTCTAAGAAATACAGATTTTTCCTTATTGTGCGCCCCTTAGATTTCCTCGTGAGCGACTGTCTCAGTCTTCCCTCACGACATTGTGTACCTCTCGAACTAGGTAAATGTTAACCTATAGTTCAGGTCACCGTGGGAGTGCTAGTAGGTTGTGATAGGGACGTTGCCACACCTCTCCCTCAAATTTGTGGTTTATGTGCATGGCCCCTTTACTCCTTATATGAGTTAGATTAGCAAGCATCGTCAAGCTTGCATCCACTGACAAAAACATTGTCAATAATCCACATGCATAAATCATAATGTAATCAATCATATATCACATGTGAGTAAAATCAAATACTCAAACAAATACAATCCGCTCTCTGACTCAATATGGAGTCCAAGGAATTCCATTGATGTCATTAGCATCCATAACTTGTCATGTGTTCTGCACACTTAGGAGAACTTGTCAATAATAGTTGTCAATACATATATATCTGAAAGTAACAATGAATCACAATACATCATCACCATAATATATAACTCATAATCCAAACAAAATCATAATGTACCATAATCGGATCACTTGCATGCAAGTGTCCTCAAAGAATAAGTCAATATAAGTGTGCTCAGTAGAACAAGATGTTACATACACCCCCTCTTGTTTTAAAATTCGTCTTGAAGTTTGTACAGTATATAAATGAAATTAATATATGTATCTAACATAGATATACATATCTAATCTATCAACAAATAAGGAATGTGTTGACGCATCTCATATGCATCCTCCCATGTAGCCGAGTGTGGACTATAGTTGTCCCACTGGACCTTAACCTGATCGACTATTCGACACCGTATTTGTTGAGTGCGATGGTCTAGAATGTGGATTTTCTCCATCATGAAAGCACCCTCGTCCGACACCTACAAAGAACCTATTCAATAACATGTGAGGAATCACTAATATAATGTGGTAAAACAGATACATGAAATACATCGTGCATACGCCTCAAAGAATTAGGAAAGGCTAGTCGGTAAGCCACAGGTCCTTTCGTTTCCACAACCTTGAAAGGTCCCACAAACCTAGGAGAGAGTTTAGAACCCTTTCCAAACTTGATTGAACTCTTATGCGGTTTTACTCACAAGAAAACTATGTCGCCAACCTCATAATTGTGGTCAATGAGATGCACATCAACATAACTCTTATGTTGATCCTGTGATTTTTTAATCCTTTGTCTTATCGATTGTATATATTCTTCCATTTATTGGATCACTTCCGATCCCACTAGGACCCTATCCTCAATTCGATCCCAACTCAACGACGTCCAACACAGTCACCTATAAAGAAACTCAAACGGTGCCATCCTAATCACATTTTGGTAATTGTTGTTGTATGCAAACTCTACCAATGGAAAGAAGTCTTCCCAATGTTTCTATTGATCCATTACATACATACACAACATATCTTCCAAAACCTAGTTCGTTATTTCTATTTGTCCATCTGTCTCTTGGTGATACGTTGTACTAAAATTTAGTTCAGTTCCCAAGGCCTCTTGAAAACTGGTCCAAAATCATCCCGTAAACACTGATCCACGATCTGATATGATCTCTCTTGGAACTCCATGTAGCCTCATAATCTCGTTGACAAAAACTATAGCTATGTCTGGCGCCCTATATGTCGTACGCACTGGAACAAAGTGTGCAATCTTCATCAGAGTGTCAACTACCACAAAAATTCAATTATGTCTCCTTGCCAGTGGAAATCCAATGATAAAATCCATCGAAATGACTTCCCATTTTGATTCAGGAATAGCGTGTGGCTATAAAAATCCTATTGGATGTCTATGATCAACCTTCACTTGATGACATTCTAGACATCTCACCATCTAACTAACTATGTCCGCTTTCATTCCTTTCCAGAAGAATAAAGGCTTAAGGTCTACTTTCATCTTCGTGAATCCTAGGTGAGCCATGTATATTTCTCGACGGGCTTCGCTTAAGATGAAACTTCTTAATTCATCATTAGGTGGTACGAAAATTCTGTCATTATATCTCAACAATCTATTTATGTCCAATGAATAACCTTCAAAATTCGGTACCATCATGGTCTCTTGTCTGGTATTAGCCTTAACTTCCTTGTACCAATCATCGTCAATCTGTAGAGCTCGAATATTTTCTTGCAGATTTGTCTTAAGAGGTATTACCGAGAATATGTGTGATCTCTGACTCAATGCATCTGCTACTTTGTTCGTCATTCCTTTAATTTAAGTAATTTCAAAGTCGTATTCGCTAAGTAATTCTTACCAACACCTATGTCACGCGTTCAAGTCACTCTAAGTAAATATATGTTGCATTCCACAGTGATGTGTCTTTAATTCAAATTTCCATCCAATCAGATAATGTCTCCATACTCTCAAGGCATATACAATTGCTAATAACTCCAAGTTGTGCGTTTCATATTTTTCTTCATGCCTTCTCAATTTCCTTGAAATGTAGGCGATCACTCGATTGTCTTCCATCAAAACTCCACCTAAACTTTCCTTGGATGCGTCTGTGCATACCAAGAATTCTTTGTTCATGTCAGGGACCTTCAGTATCGACGTTGTTGTTAACAACTCTTTAAGCTTTTTAAATTCTTCCACGCATTTCTCTGTCCATACAAATTTCTTGTTTTTCTTCTGCAATTCCGTGATTAGATTTGCTATCTTCAAAAAACCTTCGATGAATCATCGATAATATCCTGCTAAACCCATAAAGATATGTACCTCTTGTATGTTCGTCAGTGTTGGCCATTCCATAATAGCCTCTACTTTCGTCGGATCCACAACGATACCTTCTCCAGATATGATATGTCCCAAGTAATGAATCTTTGATTAGTAAAAAGAACATTTCGATACCTTCCCATACAATTTGTTTTCTCTTAGACACTGTATGTAAGGCCTGTTAATACAGAGCCTCATAAAAATAAATATAAATACATAAATTATTTCTAACCTACCTCTTTAATTACTGTTCCATCATAATAATTGACAATTTAGTAGCATACTAAACATAGTAAAATAATTAACATCAGTAAAATAATTAACATCAGTATAATGATTAACAACAGTATAATGATTAACAACAATAATAAAATGCATAAGGTATTTAACTCAACCTAAAGCTTAGTGTTTTATCCCTTTCCTGGTTGATGATATTTTTGATGATACTGATCATGCCCAAACTGAGTATTAACCTCCCAACCAACTAGGAAAAACCTCTCCAGTTCCCTAGCTCCAGGAAACCTTACGGTTTCCTAGCCCCCGAGGCCAAAATTCCCAGCAACAAATGTGCCCCTATGGGAGTCCTCAAGCAAAAATGTTCCAGCAGAAATCTTGTTTCATTCCCTCCTCCTTCTTCCTTTCCAAATTTTCTTACCTTCCCATAAACCAAAATATCCCAAAACCAAAGATCCCCCTCCCCGAGTTCTCCCCTCTCCCTTATCTTCCTCCCTCGAATCCATTTCTCCAACCGCCTTACCCCCCATTAATTCCTCAACCACCTTATCTCTCCCATTAATTACTTCATCTACCAATTTTAATAATATTATAATAAGTCTCCATAAAGTCATTTTAATAATTAATTAAATTAATATTAATTATTCATGATAATTACATAATTAATTAGGGTTGTTACACTGTAGAACCAATCTTAAATGTTCGTCATGCTCTTCTTTCATCCGATAATAAATCAGTATGTCATCAATAAAGACTTGTACAAACTTATCCAAATATTCTCATAACACCCCATTCATCAAACTCATGAATACACTTGGGGCATTCATCAAACTGAATGATAAAACAATGAACTCATAGTGTCTGAATCTCGTCATAAATGTGGTCTTAGGGATATATTCCTCCTTAATCTATAATTGATGATATCCCGATATCAATTCAATCTTCGAAAACACCATTGCTCCCTTCATATCAAATAAATCGCCAATCCTTGGCAATAGATATTGGTTCTTAATCGTAGCCTTGTTCAATTGATGGTAATCAATACAAAGCCTCCACGATCCATCCTTCTTTCTAACAAAAATAACTGGCACACCCCATGACGATACGCTTGGACGTATAAGTCCCAAGTCCAACAACTGCTTTAATTTCATTTTCAACTCCTGCAATTCAGGCATTGACATTCGATATGGTGTTCTCACAATCGATTATGTTTCAGGTTTCAAATCTATGGTAAATTCAAGTTCTCTTTCTGGTGGAAAACCTGGTAGTTCTTCTGGAAATATGTCTGCAAACTATGATACTACTAGAAGGTTTTCTAATCCTTCCACCTCACCATTTTATTTAAGTGCTAGGATTGCATATAACTTGCATCCCTTGCGCATACTCTTCTGCAATATTAGGGAAGAAATAAACCTCAAGGACACTCCCTGGTTTCTTCCTACAATTACTCTACTCTATCCCAAATCCTCCGTCAAACTTAACCGTTTCATATTACAGTTAAGTATCGCATCATGTGATTCCAACTAGTCCATGTCAATCACTATGTCATACAACCCTAAGATCATGACATATAGGTTTTCTATTGTTACAAAATCACCCAAGTTAATGCTACAATCCATAACTTTTCCTCCAACTTTGTGTTTGGCTCCCGATTACATTTCTATGTATTTGAACTCATCATGCTCGACTTCCTTTACCTTAATTATCTTTAGCATTGCACTAGAAATAAAGCTCTTTGTAGCTTCTGGATCTATAAAAACACTAAAAGTTGGTTGACGATCATATCTAACATCTCGAGCATAGTGGAATTGACCTAGAAGTTGTTCACCGTTGCATGTATCATGTGGGCCTTTCCAAAATCTTCAACTGTAGTGGGTCTAGAAGATTCAGCTGCTTTGGACTTATCAATTGGAAAATATCATTGGTAATATGGCTCTCCACATGTCCAATATCCATTCTTCAATCTAGTGCTCCTGGTCCCCGAAGTAGAAGTTGTTGGCCTAGTAATCTATGATCCTAGTTTGTTCTGTTGAACTGGCCTAAACTGTTGTTGTTGTTGTTGCAGATGAGGTTGTTGTTTCTACTAAGGTTCTATGTAAGGAGTCCTCTACTGAGGAATTTGTCATCTTGGTGTCGAGAAGATAGGTCCTACAGGCGTATCTTGATGCCCAGAAGTCTGTCTGACCGATGTCTGATGTTGTTGCTCTCCTGGTGTCATATATCTAGTTTGTCTAGAAGGATTCTTGCCCTGACCCCACTGTTCAACTCTTCCTCAGCAATGAGGGTCTTCTGAACTACATCGTGTAATGTTTGAGGCATCAAGATCCTCACCATTGCACGAATGTTGAAGTTAATGCCAAACATAAACTTGTTGACCTTTAACTTATTTGTGTTCAGATGTGGAGCATACCTCAGTAGCTCCATGAACCTGGCCTCATACTCCAGTATCGTACGACTACCCTATCGTAAGGCATTGAACTCATTAAGTTGGTGCTCAATGAATTCATCAGAAAATTACCTCTCCCATAATCGTTCCTCGAACAATTCCCATGAAACCTCTTCAAAAACCATGTTTAGTTGAGGTAGGAGTGTCTTCCACCAAAGTAGAGCACTCCCTTTTAGTTGAAAGAATGCTATTCATAATTTCATGTTGGAGGTGTAATGACGAAGTGCGAAGATCATCGCCATGTTCTCCAACCATGCCTCAGTGGCTAAGTCGTCCGTGGCACCCAAAAACTTGAGAAATTTCACCTTCTCAAGTTATCTGTGTATGCTACTACTACCTTCTAGAGTGCATTGTGAACCCTCATTGGGCACAAAATTTCTTCCCTCGTCCCGATCAATATGGTTGATCAATGCCTCTGATATCCTCTGGAAGTATCTCATCATACCTACCACATCTCTCACATAAACCTACTCCTGCTCAATAGTATGCTCATCTCCTTGTGGGTTAGATCGAGACCATCCTTCAGGATCCACCCCTTAAGGATACTTTCCCCAATCATCCTCACATCAGGGCTAACCCAAATCCAACACAAACCTTGAATGTCCAAAAGATATCTCCAACAAAAATGGTAGAGCATCGCAAGCAAGGAATTTACTATTACTGTGATGAAAAGTATTCACTGGGACATAAATCTAGGGAATAAAAGTTCTTCCAGATTGATGCATCAAATTCCTCTTCCTATGAAGACATACCATCAGATGAGGCTCCTGACCCAGAAGATGCTCAACCAAGTGTTTATGCTGACGATTATGTTGCCTCCCCTATGGAACCAACAAAACCTATCATATCTCTCCATGCCCTCTGGGGTATTTTGGCCCCACAGATATTGAAGATCAAGGGCTACATCAAACATAGGCCGGTTGTGGTGTTGATTGATAGTGGTAACACCCATAATTGTATTCATCGCAGGATTGCTGAGTATATCCATTGATTTTTCTTCCCTGTTTCTAATTTTCAGATTCTCATCACTAATGGTGGTACAATGAAGTATGGGGGTCGTTGTGAGAATGTCAAACTCAAAATGCGAAATTATCATTTGAAAACCCACATGTTCTCTATTTCCATGGGGGGCTGTGATATAGTATTGGGTGTGGAATGGCTTCGCACTGTAGGAACAATCACAATGGATTATTAGGAGTTATATATGAGCTTCACCCAAGAGGCTCACACCTATACTTTTTGAGGTCTCCAAGCAGACTCTCCTGAAATCGTCATGTCTCATAGGATGTAAAAAATGTTGAAGAAAGGACACCATGGTGATGGCTCAATTGCATGCCATCCAGGTCACCGATCAGGCCTCTTCAGTAGTCCCTCCTAGCCTGCAACTAATATTGGACAAGTACCCCAAGGTCTTTGAAGTTCCAAAAAACTTCCCTCCTTCCAGGGGTGAGCATGATCATATCATCACTCTCTTGCCGGGCAGTCAACCCCCCAATGTACATCCCTACAGGTATCCATTTGCTCAAAAAATCAGACAAAAAAGATGGTCCAAGAATTACTAGAGGCGAGGGTAATTTTCCTTTAGTACCAACCCATATTCTTCCCCTAAGGTGATGGTCTTAAAGAAAGAAGTTACTCGGCTTATGTGTCCCGATTTTCACGCCATGAATACACTGACCATCAAAGATAAGTTTTCCATTCCTGTAATTGATGATCTGTTGGATGAACTCCAATATGCATGTGTCTTCACCAAATTAGACCTTCACTCCGAATATCACTAGATCAAGATGAAAGAGGCAGATATTTTGAAGACTTCTTTCAGAACTCATGAAGAACATTATGAATTCTTGGTCATGCATTTTGGCCTTTGTAATGCTCCATCCACCTTCCAAAGTATTATGACTAAAATATTGAAACCTTACCTTCGAAAGTTTGTCCTAGTTTTCTTTGATGACATCCTCATTTACAATTTCCCTTGGGATAGCCACGTTCTTCATGTGGACAAAGTCCTTCACTTGTTAAAGGACAACCAATTGTTTGTCAAAAAGACCAAGTTTTCCTTTGGAGCCAATGAAGTGGAATACTTGGGACACATTGTGGGTTGAGAAGGGGTAAAAATGGACCCAAAAATTATACAATCTATGCAGGAGTGGCTACGACCCACGACCTTAAAATTCCTAAGGGGTTTTCTCGGTCTCACCAGCTATTACAGAAAATTTGTCCACCATTATGGAAAAATTGCTAAGCCCTTGACTGACCTTCTTAAGAAGAATTCATTTCATTGGAAACTTGTTGCTAAGCAAGTCTTCATAGAGTTAAAACAGTCCATGTTCACTACTCCTATCCTAGAAGCTCATGACTTCAACAAAACCTTTGCGGTGGAATCATATGCTTTTGGAACTTGTATAGGATTAGTGTTCACACAAGATGGTCTACCTTTGGCCTTTACTAGCCAAGCGTTGAGTGGCCACAATCTGGGAATATCTACATATGAAAAAGAAATGATGGCCATTATCCATGCAGTGCACACATGGCGGTCATATCTTTTGGGATGTCATTTTCATATCAAAACATATCACCATAGTATGAAGTATTTTTGGGGGCAAAGGTTATCCTCCCTAGAACAAAACAAGTGGCTGACCAAAATGTTGGGTTATGATTATGAAATCGAATGTAGAAATGGAAAAGACAATATAGTAGTTGATGCATTGTCAAGACAACATGAGGAGGACGACTCCCTCTTTGCCTTATCCTTATCAATCCCTAATTGTATTGAAGAAGTACATCATGAGTGTCTCACACACCTGACTATCTCCAGGTTAATTCAACGCCTTTAGGAGGACCCTAATCCTCCCATCGACTACACTTGGCAAGACAATATTCTCTGATATAAGGATCGTCTGGTTCTATCGCCCTCTTCAACACTCAAGCCAAGGCTCTTAAATGAGTTGCACTCATCAACTATTGTTGGTCACTCAGGTTTCTAAAAGACCTATGCTCGTGTCCATTGTTCTTTTTTTGGGGCAAGTATGAAGAAGGATATCCTTCTCTTTGTCACCGAATGTGAGGTGTGCCAACGTAATAAAGGTGAAACTGTCAAGTCTCCAGGAGCCCTACAACCGCTACCCATTCCAGCTTCTATGTGGATAGGAATCTCCGTGGACTTTATAGTAGGCCTTCCTAAAGCAGGGAATAAGTTCGTTATCATGGTGGTGGTTGATCAACTCTCCAAGTATACTCATTTTTGTGTCTTACCCCACCCTTTTACACTGGCACTAGTAGCATGAGTTTTCCTTGATTAGATTTTCAAGTTACATGTGCCCAACTCTATTGTATCTGATCATGACCCAACTTTCACCATCACATTTTGGCAAGAGTTGTTTAAATTTTAGGGCACCCAACTAAACATGAGCACAAACTATCACCCCTAGTTTGACGGCTAAACGAAAGTGGTCAACAAATGTTTGGAAACCTACTTGCAGTGTTTTGCTTCAAAAAAATAACACCAGTGGGTGCAATGGCTCCCCTTGGTAGAATGGTGGTACAATACTTCCTATCATATGACCACTAAAATGACACCATATGAAGTAGTGTATGGCCAATGCCCACCTATAGTCACTACCTATCTTCCAAGCACATCAAAGGTCCAATCTATTGATACAATGTTGCAAGGTCGAACAACCACCCTAGTAGATCTGAAGGATAACCTCCACATGGCCCAAAATTGCATGAAGCAACAGGCGGACCAACATCGTTCTTAAAGGGTTTTTCAGGAAGGTGATCATGGGTTTCTTAGGATCCAACCTTACAAACAAACATCTCTCAAAGCCTAGATACATCACAAGTTGGCACCCAAGTTTTATGGGCCCTACCAGATCATCAAGCGTGTTGGTTCAATGGCCTACAAATTGGCCCTTCCATCTACTTCCAAAATCCATTCGGTGTTCCATGTTTCCTACCTGAAGAAAGTGGTGGGACATAATTGCAGGGTCCAAACCATCCTTCCGGAACTAGATGAAGAAGGCTCCCTTTGGATCCAACCAGAAGCAGTCCTCAATAACCGTGAATGTCAGTTGGATGGAAGAACTATCAAGGAAGTGTTGATCAAGTGGAAGGACACATCACCAGAGGATGCGACTTGGGAACCAACGACCATACTCCAACAGTTTCCACACCTTCAACCTTGAGGACAAGGCTGCTTTTGAAGGGGGAGGGCATGTTAGGATCCGATCCTAACCCCTCTTCATGGGTCATTAGTTAGTAGGATATGTTTTCTATGTAATAAAGGCCGACATTAGTTAATAAGGCATAATAAATAGAAGAGAATAATTCAATGTAAGAAGAACTAATAGAAGCTTTCACTTCTAGAAAGATATTCCTCTAGAAGTTTCCTTAGAAGGTAGAATTAGTATAAATAAGAGTAGGAGGCATTGGATATTTTTGTCTTGGAGATTATTGTAATAGAGCTCTTCTCTCCTGGATATTTCCCCCTCGAAGAGGCAAGTGAACATTGCTATCTTTAATAAAGGTGCTCTTTTTGGTGTTATTTTGGTATTGTTCTAACTATAATCTCATTGTTCCATTACTACTTGCTAAATATTTATGTTCCACATATTATTATCCATCTGGTCTATTGTATTGTCATTCTAAACCAACACATAATCTTACAACATAAAATGTAAACCCCCACATATAATACTCTACCTAAATAAACCCTGGGCCTTCCAATGGTTTGATCCATTTGTCCAGGTCTTGTCTTTCTTGTGAATCCATGACAGGATGTTGTCTAGAGCCATATATTTTTGTTCAATCAACCTATTCCAATGATTGTCCTTTGTTATCATATTCTAAAGAGACTTGGATACCAAGGAGATTCCAAAGGCATGGATGTTATTTAGACCCCACCCAAATTTTTTCTTCAGCTTGTAGTAGAGCGCTAATTGGTCCAATGGATTCCCTCCTAGCCATCCTTTCCACTCCACAGAAAATTAAAATTGAGCTTTCAAATATTTTCTAATACACCTTTAGAAATATGTGCAAGAGACTGACATAAAACCAGAATAGCTTCTATGACCAATTTTGTCAATGTCAACCTCCCTCTTCTGGACAACCAACAAAAAAATAGCACTGAATTATTTTTTCTATGAGTGGTATCAACCAACCCTAGTCATGCTACCCATAAGAGTTTGAGTTTAGTCTGTAGCCATGATACTTGAAGCCATCATTGAATTTTATAGTTTGAAAGTTGTATAACACTTTAATGTCTTGTTCCACTCTTTCTAAGACCCCATTAAAGCACATTGTCGACTTATCTACATTAATTTCCATGCCCATTCCCTTACAGTAGAGGCTCAGGATGCCATTCATAACTCTTCCTTTATAAAAAGTTTCATTGGTGAAGCACAACACACCATCTATGAACAACGAATGTGTCAAATAAAAGTCCATGCCCGATTGGACTCCTTTTAGTTTTCTTGTCCTTTTGCCTCCATGAGACTACAGATTAGTCCTTCTGACACTAGTAGGAAGAGATATGGTGAAGTGGACATCCTTGTCATATTCCTCTCGATGGGACAGAGAAAGGTGAAGTTGTCACATTCACTAAAACTGCAAAAGAGACCGATATCACACAACCAATTATCCAATTTACCATGTTTAGAGATAACCCCATGTGGATTAGGAGGAATTGAATATAAAGCCAACAAAACCTGTCAAAAACCTTCTAAAGTTCAAGTTTGGTGATTACCACACTTAATCTCTTTGACTTGATTCTATGTAGCTCCTCTTGTGCAACCCCAATTGCTTTGTGTATCTGTTGACCTTCTAGGAACTCAAATTGTTCAGGTGAAATTACCTTGGACAATAGATTCTTTAAGTGGACCGCTAATACCTTTGCAAATATTTTGTACATGCAATTGCACAAAGAGATTGGCCTGAATTCCCCAAAACTTGAAGGTTTTTTTGTCTTCGGGATTAAAGAAATAAAGGTTGAATTGAATTTTGGAAGGACATGACCAGTCAATAAGACCTCCTCCAACACCCTTGATAGGTCTTTCCCTAATAAGTCAAAGAATCCAATGAAGAATTCAACTATCTATTCATCAGACCCTAGAATTTTCCCTTTCTGAAATGTAGTTAAGACCTTTCATGATTCTGTCAAGTTGAATTCCTCAAAGATCTAGTCATTATCTTCTTCCATCATCAAATGAGGAAAGTAAGTGCACACCTTTACAATCCAAACAATATTTATAACATGTAGCTCCATGTTGTTAAGAACCTAAATAGATCTAGAATATAATCACCACAAATATTGAATACACAATAGATCCACAAAGCAGTATAGAAGAAACCACACTATATTATCACCAAACCTTTGAGGTAGGGAAACACCATACAATGGATCCTATTATGGAAGGGATCCTCTCATGTTCACTTGCCTCTTCGAGGGGGCATCCTCCTATTGAGCTACAACTCACAATACAATATTTCTCTTCATGTCCCATTACATTGCTTGAACCCCTTTATATAGTTCTACCATCACCTAAGAACATTCTAGAGGAGGAATCTTCTAGAAGTAGAACCTTCTAAGATGTCCTCTTACATTT
>SNQJ01S0214510.1:0-15641 GCA_010110895.2 Picea sitchensis | reverse complement strand
AATCCTCCCCCACCGACCCGCTCACCTATAGTAACAAGAAGTCATTATGACGACAACATTGTCCCTAAAAAAAAACCACATCAAATGACAATCCACAGATCATCGTTGAACCAGTAACTCCAAACCCCCCAGGGGCCGATGTACAATAAATTGTTCATCAATCCCTCATAAGGACGCACAGTTCCTTGGCCCATATCAGACAACCAAGTCGGCCTTTGAACTAACCATTAGAATTCTATGATATCAAAGAGCAACTTGAAGGTATTGATCTTACCCTAAACCCTACGAATCTAGATCACATCCTCACTCCTACAGCAGGAGGATCTGGTATTCCACCATCACCACCCCCTTCATCTCCTTCTTCTTCTGGAGAAGAATCATCAGATGAAGGCATTTCCTCATCTCAGCCTTCAACACCATACACACCTATGGCCAATCCAAACAATCCTGCTAGACCTTGGCTCGATCAATATGTAGTGGCCATACTTGGGCCCCAACATCCTTTACCTAAACATCCAGAGAAATGGCTCCCTAAATTTGACCCAGATTACGAGCAGATTGTTGAGGATCATGTCAAAAAATTCATGCTAGCCATTATGCTCCGTAGTGTTGGACACGAAGATGTAGTATGTAGGCTTTTTCCCTACACCTTTGAAGGCAATGCCTCTAACTGGTATTTTTCCCAACAACCCCACACCATTGTGTCATGGGATAGATTCAAGTCCTGTATTCTTGAGAAATTTGGAGATGACAAATATCCTGAAGTCCTAGTCATGGAACTTTATAGTTTAAAGATGAACCCCAAAGAAAAGATAAAAGACTTTAATCAAAGGTTCCTAACATTAAAGAATCGAATCCCCATGGACTCGATGCCTACCGAAAATCTTATTGTCGCATACTACAAGAAATCCTTACACCAAAACATATCCATTTGGGTAAAAAGGTCCAAGAAATCCACATTGTTAGAAGCCTTCGAAGAGGCGAGTCAAATCGAGAAAGATATTCTCAGCCTAAAAGACAATATCTGTAACGAGGTAGAGACTACTTCATCCTCCAAGAAGAAAATCAAAATTCTTCCTAGACCTCCCCAAAACAAAACTCAATCAGATAGTTCGGATCTAGAAAAATTACAGAAAGTCATTTAGAAATTATCTAATCAAGTTATTGATTTGAGAAGATCAGTTGAAGAAGCTTCTTCAATCAAAGGGCCTTACAAACCCCCTTTTAGAAATCCTTTTCCCACAAATCGGCCTAACTCAAATTCTGAAGGCCTAAGTCTAGAAAGCTTACAATTCTCTATTCAAATGATTCTAGAGGCACAGGATAACTTGATCCCTCCCGAGATTCTTGAAGACGTGGCTGAACAAGAGATAGTGGAAGAGGACGAATCCTCTCCCAACATTTTCGGACATTTTTCGGATAGCATTTTTCAAGCTAATTTCGAAACAGTGCATCCTTACAATACTAGGAGAAAGACAAGAAATAAATATTCTTCTGAAATCATAACTAATGCACCGCCAAAACAGTCTAAATCAATTGAATCTAAACAGAATTCAGCATCCCCAAGTTTAGAGTATGATTTGATTGAGGATCTAAAAAAACTTAGAGCTAATATTTATGTTTACGAATTATTAAAATTCCCTTTTCTTCTGCAAAAGATATTGCAGAATATTGCATAAAACAACAAAAACAACAATCTGAACAACAACAAAGTTGTTGAAAACAACCCCAAAACACCTCAGAAGGTCTCCGCCAAAATGACGTCAGAGCCTTCTGATAAAAAAGGCCTTGCTGCAAAAAGTGTAACAAATGTAGATAAACTAGTTTCAGGGGATGTGATTAAAAAACAACAAACTTCTGTTGTTAATACTCGCAGAAATGTCCCTCCCTTTTGTTGACTTTTGAAATTTTCAATAGGAATGTACATAACTGTATGGTAGATTCAGGTGCATCATCAAACGTAATGCCTTGGTCTGTCTACCAAAAAAGCAATGCCGAAGTTCAACCTTCCAGCCTGAAGATTATCCAACTTGATCGAACTAGTGTTAAAGTAATAGGTGAATTAAAAAATGTGTTTATCAAATTATCATCTAATCCTAAAGTCCATCAAGCTATTGATATTATTGTCGTAGATATCCCAGAAGTATATGGTTTGTTTTTAAGTAGAGATTGGTCTGAACAACTACATGGCTATTTTGCAATGGACTGGTGTCACTTGTGGATGCCCAAGAATGGAAAGCCTAATAGAATGAAGGTAAATCGTGAGCGTTATCTTAAGTTCATGGTAACTGATTTAAATGATCCTAATAAACCATTCACTTATTCCGCCAATTCACCTAAAATACAGGGGATGGACACTTTTTTTAGCAATTTCATGGATGAAACTTCTACCATTACTGACCCAGAACAACAATCTGAAATTATGACATGCATGCAATCAACAACCTTCTCTCGGTGGTCACATGCACCTGATGAAAATCAAATCTGGTCTCTTTACTTCAATGGATCAAAATCTAAGGAAGAAGTTGGTGTAGGGTGCGTGCTCATTGATCCAGTAGGTAACAAAACTTTGATTGCTTGCTGGTTAGAATTTGAATGCACAAACAATACGACTGAATACGAGGCACTCCTGCAAGGTCTCAGAAAAGCACTAGATTTGAACATTCAGAATTTGACTGTCTTTGGTGATTTAGAAATTGTGGTTAGACAGGTAAAAAATTCTATCCATTGTTTATCTCCACACTTGAAAAGATATCAGACTGAGGTATGGAATTTAATGAACAAGTTTTCTACGTTTAACATTAATTCTATTCCAAGATTGAATAATTCTGAGGATGATTTGTTAGCTAATGTCGCCTCAAAACTTTTTCCTGTAGAAGGCCTTTCTCTGAATGCGTTTTCCGTCGAGTTGTTGTTCAGACCATCCGTCCCAGACAACATCACAAATTGGAGAGTCTTCGATGACGATCAACAGATCATCAGTTTTCTGCACATGAAAGAGACTTTCTAAGGCACATTCATCGATGAAGGTACCCACGACGAAGACCTTCGTGATTTTATGGTAATACCAGATCCAAGATCCCCAGAGTCTATATCAAATATGGTAAACTCTATCCCAAAATCTGTGGTTAGATTAGAAAATTTTTATGATCTTCACGATAAATTTAGAAAATTAGTGAATTGTAAAATGAATAGTTCTTCCTTGACACATGAAAAAGTAAATTTAGGAACTAAAGAAAACCCACAGTGCATCAATTTGGGGTTGGGATGTTCTGAACAAGAAAATATAGCATTTATTAAGTTGGTCAAGGAATTTAAAGATGTCTTTACCTGGACATACAACGACCTAAATACCTTTGATCCTAACATCATACAAGACATTATTCCCATGAAACCCCAGACCCAACCTTTTCAACAGAAGTTAAGAAAGATGCACCCAAAACTCGAACCAATAGTCACTAAAGAATTAAATAAACTCTTGAATGCTAAAATAATATTCCCATTAAGACATACACAGTGGGTCTCTAATCTTGTCCCTGTGAGGAAGAAGAGTGGTGAAATCCGACTATGTGTCGATTTCCGAAATTTAAACCAAGCATCTGATAAAGACAACTACCCTGTCCCTCCCATGGAACATATCCTTCAACAAGTATCTGGTTCTGAAATATTATCACTGCTAGATGGTTTTTCAGGGTATAACCAAGTCCTTATGTCTCCCCTAGATCAGCTCAAAACCACTTTCCATACTCCATGGGGTACTTACTCTTATAGGAAGATGCCCTTTGGGCTCATAAATGCCAGTGCCACTTTTCAGAGAACGATGGATATCGATTTTCGTGGCTTAATCAATCAATCTATAGTAGTTTATCTAGATGGCGTCACTGTCTTCTCAAAAAATAAAGGGGATCATCTAGCCCATCTAAGATCTATCCTGCAGCGATGTCGTAAGTACGACATTTATTTAAATCCTAAAAAATCTATCTTCGTAGTAGAACAAGGTAAGCTCCTCGGATTCATTGTATCAAATGAAGGGATGATTATTGACCCTAAAAGGACCCAAGTCATTTCAAAACTGCCCCCTCCCTCTTCAAAAAACTCCATGCAATATTTCTTAGGACAGATAAACTTTGTTAGGAGGTTCGTCCTCATCTTTTCAGAAATGGTCAGACCACTACAAAATTTAATAAAAAAGGATGTACAGTACCATTGGGGACCTTTAGAAAGTGATGTAGACCGCACCCTCTGCCTTAGCAAAGGCCTCTACGCTGACCTCCCGGTCTTTAAGGATCATTCAATCTCCACCCTCGAGCCGAAGTAGCTCTTCTGATTCCTACCTGGAATCTCTGCTAAAACCCGATCCACAGGTCCTACTCTTTCCCTGTCACAGCCTCTGCACACGCCTATGACTTCCCCAACTTAATTTCAGGTTTTGGGGTTTCTTGATCCCCGATGTCATGAGAACCATTGTTCTCTCGAACTCCTGAACTCTGAAATACTGATGCGCCCCCTTTTGGCCTTAGCCCATCCTAGCTATTCCCTGGTCCATGTGACCAGTTCTCATAAGACCGCAGCCTTATCTCTTTCGGGGGTTTGGGCTTCGAAATCCCGAGGTGCTTCAATTTCTTTTAGCCCTCCAGGGTAGATGTTTGGTCCACGTGACCTCCCCTTATATGACCACAGTCATACTTCTTATCGAGATTCTGGGTTTCAAAGGTTGAAATGTATCAAACCTCTTGTCCACAGAATCCCTGATTTCCCGATGTGACGTCAGCTAGGTCCCACAACGGAACTTTCACCTCTGCGCGATTCCAGGTCCTAGATCTCCGAAATGGATGATCACGGGACACGCGTCCTCCAACAACCGAATGGCTCATATCAAATCTCGCTATATCGGTACTTTCGCTACCAATTGCTTGACTTCTCGACCTCGAGAACTCCAATATCCCGAGTGCCGATTCTCCGCTAAGCTGACAGCTGGCCCCACAAATGGCACTTCCCTCCTTTCGGGGTTTCGGACATCACAATGCCGAAATGCATAGACTTCTTGTCCAAGGAATCCCCGATATGCCGATGGACTCTCCTGATCTCACCACCTGTCCCCCAATAGATGGATGGCTCAGGCTTGTATCGAGGTTTTCACTGTGAACTTACCCGATCTCCTGTCCACGGGAATTCCAATTTCACGAACGTCGATATCCCGATACCTGTCGAGACTTCTTCCTGGCGTGATAAGGGTTAAACCCCGTGCACCTCCTGTCCATTCCAATGACTGACAGGATTTACGAAAGAGATCCAATGACTCACAATATCCCCCTTCTGTATGCTTTCTTTGATGCTCCTTGGACGTAGAAACCAGCGATCCAGATCTCCTTCTCCAACCGATTTGACGACGGTTGTGCTCCCTCCTGAGCTTGCACACTTTCTTCCCAACCTTGGGAGAATTTTGAGCGGCCCAAAGGCCTCGACCTTTGTCTATTTCCTCCTGTGAGCTCTCAACCTTTAAGTCTCACCTATGTTCTCCACGACGTTGTTCCTCCTGAGTTTGTAGAACTCTGAACTCTTCAAAGAGTTCTTCGACCTCTGCGTTCCTTTCTGCTATAGCTCTGTGTGCTGAAAGCACTACTCCTCCTGAGCTTCTCCTTTCGAATCCTCGAAGGATTCTTCAATTCCTGCACCTCTGCAGAGTCTTCCCATGCACACACAATGTTGTTATCCATCCTGAGCTTTCCTGTAGCTTCGACCTCTAAGGAAAATCGTTTCTCCTTTCCTTTCTCCCACAAATAGAGAATATTTGGATGCCCTCCTAGCTATCCTCCACTCAAGCAACCTCTTGCTGAGTCTGCGGGGTGTTCAACAACCCTGTGAAGATCCCTCAGTGGATTATTCCTTCAAAATACAGAACTCAAAGAGTTCTCTTCTCCTGTGCCTGTCTACAAAATATCTCACTACCCTCCTGGCAGAGTATCTTCTCCTAGAACATTCAACAGTTCTGTCCTCCTGTGCACCTATACACTCACTCAATGCCCACCTGACAGATCTCTCTGAATCCTTAGTGATTATGTTTCTTCCTGAACTTCTCAACATAAGTCTTCCATTGTGCACTCCTTGCACCTGCTCAATGCCCACCTGGCAGAGCTTCACAGAATCCTCAGTGGTTCTGATTCTTCTTGAACTTACAACAGAGTTCTATCTTTGTGCACTCCTTGCACTGGCTCGATGCCCACTTGGCAGAGCTTCATAGAACTCCTCAGATCTTTTGTCTGCAACTATGTCTCTCCTACACAGCCTTGCCTCCAAGGTGTTCAGTAACCTTGAGGTCTTCAATGAGTTGTTGATTCCATTTCCTGTGCCGCAACACGTCTTTTTCTGAACCCACAGTATTCAGAAGTGCTTCAGTGCACCGGTATTCAGAGACCGCAGTACTCTGTCACGCCCTCCTGGCATGAGACCTCAAAGACCTTCAACTGAAATCACACACACTCCTGCAAATGCAACCCTACAATATACATCTACAACATACATTCATATCATATGAAGAACACTCACAGACATCCACATAACACAGAAATACATGCAAGAAAAACTGCTTCTGTTTATATTAAATGGCAAATGCCTATTTTTACAAGGTGTTCCTGAGCACGGCCTGTAACAAGGTCTCGACTCCCTCTCTTCTTCTCTACTCGCATATTCTATCTATCTTCTCCTACTTCACTCTCTCCACTTCACTCCACTAACTACTAAAGAGATACAATAGATCTTTTACATGAGGGGGCTCTTCGAGCTCTTCCCTCCAATCTACCTACCCTATTCAATTACATTGAATGGGCTGCCTAGTCCAGCATCAGATCTAGATCTCAGCCTTACAAAACATTAAAGGCCTTCTTATCTACAACCTGCACAAAGGCACAACTTCACAGCTCAACAACTTTAAACATTAAATTACATTCAATTCCAGTTTTAAATGAGGACTGCGCCTCTCTTTAACACGCGACTATAATTCTCTGACGTGGTTGGATGGCTGGATGACTGACATGGAGAGATGCTCCTGCATCAGAAATTCAATCTTTTGACTCAATAAAAAATGCTATAGTAGATGCTCCTTCTTTAATGAGCCCTGATTTTTCGCGAGACTTCACCCTCTACACGTTTGCATCTGATCGGTCTTATGATGTTGTCCTAACCCAAAAAAATGCTGAAAACAATGAAGTCCCAATTGCCTTTATGAGCTAAACCTTCAAGGGAGTAGAATTCAATTACCCAATAGTATATCAACAGGCTTATGTTGTTTTTAAAGCGGTAAAACACTTTCGATCTTATCTATTGAAATCTAGGACGAAAATCATTGTCCCTTACCCTGCTGTCAGAAATTTGTTAGTGCAGAAAGAACTGGGTGAGAAAAGGGCAAACTGGGTCACATCCTTACAAGAATAAGACATAGAAATTACCCCAGCATAGATTGTTAGAGGCCAAGGTTTATGTAAATTGGTTGTTGATTCAGCTATAGGACATCAAAATGAAACTGATACATTAATTCAAGATCAGCATGATCAAAATCAAATCTGTTGTGCACAAAACCTTACTAGTCCTTGGTATGATGACATCGAGTTTTATCTTATATATGGATCAGCTCCCCGTCACCTTGATCCAAGAAAACGGAGAGCACTGAGATTAAAATTTGCTTCTTTTCAGCTGGTAAATGGTATTTTGTTTCCCAAAATTTTCGATGGAATACTTATGCGTTGTCTTGAAAAAGATGAAGAAGAAAAAGTCTTATTGGAATTACATGCAAGGGAAGCTAGTGGGCATTTTGGTGGAGACACCACTGCCCAAAAAGTAGTAAGAGCAGGTTATTACTGGCATACTCTTTTCAAAGACACCCATGCCTTGTGCCGCAAGTGTGTAATCTGTCAAAAGGCATCTGGACGAGTATAGAAACTAGCATTCCCGCTACAGCCTGTTTCGGTAGACTCCCCTTTTCAGCAGTGGGGCCTTGATATTATAGGCCCAATCAATCCGGAATCCTCACACCAACATAAATACATCATAACAACCACATATTATTGCACTAGATGGTTCGAGGCTGCCCCATTAAAAGTGGTAAACACCAGCCAGGTAATATCCTTCCTAAATGAAAATATTATCACTCGTTTCAGTATCCTTGAATGCCTAGTATTTGATAATGCTTCCTATTTTTCGTCTCTTCAGATGAGTGATTTTTCTTTAGAAAAAGGAATAAAATTAAAGTACTCTGCCATCTATTACCCTCAAGGCAATGGTTTGGAAGAATCAACTAATAAAAACTTGATCAAGATCATCAAGAGAACGGTCTCCGAAAACCATAAAAATTGGCATAATGCATTATTTAACGCAATCTGGGCTGATAGGGTAACTCCTAAAACTGATGTTGGTAATTCCCCCTTTTTTCTCGTTTACGGCAGGGAAGCGATTCTTCAACCGCATGTCCTTCTTCCATCTCTGCAGTTATTGCAAAAGGTGCAAGAAGAAGATTGTCCTCCTTTGGAGAGTCGGATTAACGCTTTGCTGAAGTTAGAAGAAGTAAAGGCTCAAGCAAAATGAAAATTGGATCAACATCAGCTCATTGTCAAAAACTGGTTTGATTCCAATTCTGCCTCAGACAGAAATTTTGAGGTAGGCGATCTTGTCCTTAAGTGGGACAAACCTCATGAGGGGAAAGGAGAACATACTAAGTTTCAAAACCTGTGGTTGGGACCATTTTTAATAGTTGAAAAACCAGGTCCCAGTTCCTTTCGTCTGCAGAATTTAGAGGGACAGCCAGACACCTTCCCGGTGAATGGCCAAGCTCTCAAAAATTACTTTACCTGATGACTCTCCCATACACCTTTTGTAAATATTTTCTGTTTTGATTTCCTTGCTATTTGTTTTTATTTTTTGGTTTGTTTTTGTTTTCATTTATGTTTATGAGTCTTTCTTTTTGAAACAAACATGCCTGCACCACAGGCTAGCTCAGACAAAGAAAACATAATACTTCCCCTCGAAAATAGCTGCTAAAGGTTGTCAGAACATTAATTGTTGTATCTTCTCTGAAATTGTAGCCTTGTCAAAGATGAATTTTTGTTTGAAAAGCGTTTTCTCGGTTTCAATCTGCACTTGAAAGTATTCACAATCATCTTTAAAAATATTTTTACGCTATCCCTGTTCTTTAAGAGAGAAACTCAATGACGTCTCCCCATCCTTGAAAATTGATTTTATAAATGAACTAATTTTCAGATCTTGATGAAGGTTTGATAGAAAAATTTAAAGGTCTGTGATATATCAAGGTGTGTTTAAAACTAGAATTTTCAGCGTCACCCCGCTCTATTCAATATCTTTAAAACTATATCATAATGTGAATAAACTCTCAGAGAGTTGTGGGAAGTGTTTGTAAACTCGCTGGAACACTGAACAGGTCTGCTGGCAGTGGGTAAATGCATGCATGACGCCAAGATAACTTCGTTGGGGTACTGAACAAGCCTGCTGGCAGTGAAGCAATGTCAGGTAAAAGAAATTTCTAAGGTATAAACTTTGTGTTGGCCATAAGCATCCTTCGTTCTCATTTGAAATTTCTTGGATAGGATACAGACATCAAAGTGGGTTAATTGACATCCTTGTTGAGGCTATGGATGCCTACTGGCAGCAGTGGCCCTGTCAACAGTATTGGAGATTTTAAGTTAACATCATGGCTTTCTTTTGTTAAGTTTGTCACCAGTTTTCGTTTCTTTAAAAATAAAAGTTATCTGAAACTGGACTGTGTCATGATTATTTAAGATGTTCAAATGACTTTCAGTTGTTCTTTGATTTGAAGTTTTTCATATTTTTCTAACTTGAACTCGTTCATGTTACAGAGATAACTGCTTCTCCCAGCATGTCGCCATTGTTGGCAGCTCAATATATTTTTATTTTTTTTATATAAATTAATTGATCTACATAGTTGCCTAACCAGGGTCATGAAATTTGTATTACTCTTCATGAGAAGTTTCCGAAATGACAGTTGTAAGTTGTCGTCTTTACCTATTTTCTATTCATGCTTTGTTTTCATGACTGAAAGCATGAAAACTTGCGACTGCAATTACCATTATGTTTTAAAATTTCATTAAAGGCAAATTGTTTATATAATTTATTATGGAATTTTGATTCCTTGCCATGAAGATGTTACTCTCTTTGTTTTGATCCTTTCAATTCCAAGCATGCTTAAGAGATTGGTGGTTTTATTAACAAAATACCCCCGCCATTTGATTTTTTGTATGGTTTTGGTTTGATTCTTGGCTACGTTTCTTGAACCAAAACTTTTGATTTTTTGATTTTTTTTTTACCCAAACTTTGCAATAAAACTCATGATGCGCACACTCATCTTCATTTTAATACTTTGGTCCTAGTTCGTACTGAATGCAAGGTGGCATACGATTTGTAGACTGCCATTATCTCTAAGGATGGCCTCGAGTTTCACAAACCTCTTCTCATGCGTTTTAGTTAAATGACTATCCCATCGTATGAGTCTTTACAACGTTCATTGTTGGGCTCGGGGTTATGGTTCTGTTTTGTTTTCACAAATCCTACCTGTATGTTGTGTTTGTTTGATTACCCTCCAGTCTAGTATGGCTCCTGTTGTGAGATTTGAACCAAATGGTATCCAAACCCTGCTCTCATACGACGATGCTAGAGAATATTTGGAAAGAAATGGCTAGCTCATTTTCATTAGGAAGTTTCAGGGTTTCAATTTACAGGTTGCCCAAGAATTTTCCTTATTCTTTGATGGTTGTAGAGCGAAATTTGGTGATGTGAAACTAGAAGTTACCGAGGAGTTCCTGAGTCAAGCCACAGGGTTACCAACGAGCGGTCAAAAATGGTTTAAAAACGCAAAAGTGGAGGAAGTTCCTTGGACCCTGTTGTTTACATCTCGGAAAATAACCAGTTGTGATAAAGGTATGCCCATTTCATTCCTAAAATCTCGGTGGCATGATTTTCTCACTGTGGTAAAGAAATTTGTTGGCTTGGATGACTGAACTTATCCAAGAATGATTTGTTGGCTTCGATCGACCCTATAACTTCGTTGATAACTTACCTCCCTGTTTGAAAGACAATCTAGAGTTTCCTGGTGTCAATATTTGCCATAAATCTACTATCCATATGGAGGGATCTCCGGTCCACAATCTTGTTTGTTCAAATGCTAACGCCACACAGTCATAGTGTGAGGCTTGTCTATCATAGATAGATAGATATTATACAGATGTCCCTATTCTAATGTCACAGGTTAAGGATTTAAAGGATCAGGTTGATGTTTTAACGAGCGAAAACTTGAGGCTCGAATCAGTTATTCAAGGCAAGGAAAAATGCATGAAGACTGCAGGTCATGTGATCTTTAAAAATGTCGAGGCTGCTACAACCATCGTAAATTCCAAAGTTTCATTATACGATTTGATTGCATGGTTAGAGGTATGATCTTTTAAATTAATAGCATGTTTGTTTTCATTCTTAAGTTAGATTATTTGGTTTGTTGAATAAACTATATTTCATTATTAAATTAGTCTGTTTTATTCATTAAATAAAATGAGATTTCATTTACTATTATAACTAGCTACAGAATCGCAAGATTTTGTAGCCAGTTATGTAAATTCGAATTATGTAAATTAATGACAGAAAACATATCTGAAATCTTTCTATTTTGATTTTCTTTCAGGATATTCAGGGGTCCATGATTTCAAAATTGATCTAAGGAACTCTTAAGATCTTCCAATCATATCTATGATGTATTTTTAATGAGCAGAAATGAACTGTTGTTAGTTTTGGAGTATTTAGTAGGATCAGGGTGGTTGCATCCCCCTTTATTTTTGAAACAAATATTTGATCTCAGAAATAGAAACAGTTATCTTTCCTAAGGCATTTATAAACCTATCATTTTGTAAACAGAGGCATCTCGGCCTGGGGCTAGAGTATGGATAATTACACACAGACTTGAATGGAACAAAATGCATATTACAGCTTTAGCTTTTGTGTATGATGTTTTAGTTTGAGTTATGTTTATTTTGATGTGATAATAGATGGTGATTTCTTTTTTCTTCATTATTTATTATAAGTTGAAATAATTCATTATTACCTGTTGTCCATATGTCATGTCTCAGATGCAATATAGGGTGATCATCGATTCAATTCAAATTATGAGATTTATCTCCAGTTTTCTGTTGAATGTTTAAGTACAAGTTCTTATAGTAAGATTTATCTCACTGTAGTTACTTGTAAATCATAAGATCACTGTGACTGTCTCCATAATACGTTGTTATCAAAACTTAGTTTCCAGCTATCGTTTCATGTTTATTTGGAGCGATCTTAAGATTCGTTGCAGGTTTACATCTTGCATAAAGGTGGTTGGATATTCTCTATTGTACAGACATTGGATGCATTAATAGGTTAGTCTGTTATTTTATTTCTTTTGCTTGCTTATTATAGAAGGTTTTATATATAGAATGGTTTCCACTATCTATATCTTTCTGTTTAATTAAGTAGTTTAATATTTGATTTTATGAATGTATACATACAAGAAAACAAATAAAAAATAAAGAGTATTTTCGCTTACTTTATTACTGTTGTTAAAAGAACCAATTTACATTCAGTTTTTATGAGTTTAGATTAAAACTCGTGATTTGTATATATTGTATATATGATAAATAGAACTATTATATAAATATTACTTAGATAAATTGAATATATATATATATTTAGATGTACATATATATTTTAGTGATTATTATTTAGTAAGTTATTACATTTCTTTTAGTTGTTTTTCACTTCCCTTGGGACTTTAGATTGGCCAACGGAGACATTAAACCCGTCAGGTTGAGTCAATCCAAACAGCTTGGGTTAATTAGACAACCCTAGATCGGACTCACTCTTCCATTTGACGAGCAGTCAATTTCGCCCGTCAACAAGCAGTCCTTACTCAACATGGGCATCCAATGGCATATCACAGTGAGACACTTTCTGACATAGTTCAGAAGTATCCCACTTATGACAAAGAGATGTATTCCATTGTGCAAGATTGTTGGCAATGGAAGCATTAAATTTTGGGAAAGGAAATGATCATCCACACAGACCACCGACCCCTTTAGTTCATATAGACACAAGGGAAGTTGTAGAACGATCGCCATCAGAAGTGGTCCACATACCTACAATAGTTTCATTTAAACATTAAGTACAAGAAATGAAGCACCATTAATGTTGCAGACTGCCTCAACTAACCACCCATTGTGGCGCTAACCACTGTCTCAACTCTTTTGGGCACGAGACTTCCGATTGGCCGCTTCTCTATGCAAGCGATCCAGAATTCGGCCACACATACTATACGGTCTTGGAGGGTAAGCAAGTTACCAATTTTCACCTCTAAGATGCCCTGCTATGTCACCTGGGACCCCTTTGTGTTCCTTCAAGAAAGCATGCCAAGATGATTTGGGAGTTGCACTACAGTTGGATCCCTGGGCATTTCGGGGTCAAGAAAACTGTGGCAGTACTGCAAAAGTATTTCCATTGGCTGAACCTTCGACATGTTGTGGGTAAGTACATCAAGTCTTACACTTCTTGTGCCATTGCCAAATCGACCATCAAGAAGCAAGGCCTCTATACTCTGCTTCCTACACACATTTGACCTTGGGAATCCATATCTATGGATTACATGTCGGACCTTCCTTCTACTAAGCATGGCAATGACTATGTTTTTGTGGTCATCGACATATTCTTAAAGATGTCCATTATGATGGCTTGCAAGAAGAATATCACAGCAGAAGCCAATGCTAAACTCTTCTTTGAATAAGTGTGGGTACAATTTGGGATCCCATAGTCTATCATCTCAGATCGGGACAGAAGGTTCCCCAATACATTTTGGTCCAGCCTCTGGTCGATGCTAGACACCAAGCTCACCAAGTCCACAACTTTCCATCTTCAAACTGAAGGCCAGACAGTGGTCGTCAACTGAATGATTGTACATATTTTGCGCATGTACAACTCAAAGCATCCACACACATGGGATGAGAGCCTCCCCTACGTACAACATAGCTACAATTGGGCTCTCCATAGCTCAATAAACCACAACCCCTTTCAGGTGGGCTTGGGAATCGAGCCACTATGTCCCATTGACATAGCCATGCCATTTGTGGCTACTCAGGAAGATTCATCTCATTTCCATTCTAAGGCTGACAAGGAAAACATCTTCATTAAGCACATTCAACACATCCTCTAATAGGTTCATGACATCTTGGATAGGGCCAATGCTAAGTACAAGCGACGACATCATCAACATCGGGTTCCACACAATTTCCAGGTGGGTGACAAAGTGTTGCTACACTTGCAAAAGGAGCACCTCGTTGGACCCCACCGCAAGCTTCACCTGCTCCGATATGGGTCGTAAACCATCACCAATATTGTAGGGGACAATTCCTTTAAGCTCAACATTCCACCATTCCTTGGTCTGCACCTAGTTTTCAATGTCGAACACCTTCGGCTTACTTTCCACCACTACTAGACACATCCGACATGGCAGAACAACTCACACCAACAGAGTTAAATCCAGACGGCATGGAACAAGCCATAACTGATCAGATCATGGATACACAGATCAAGTGCACCCGAAAATAAAGGATACCTCTATATCGAGTTGTCAAAGTAGGCCAACTCCTCCACCAAGGCAAGTGGCTCACCAGGGACCAAGTTTAGCAGAAGTTTCCTCATCTCATGGAGGAACTCAACGCAATGGGGACAATTTCTTCCTAAGGGGGGAGGAATGATCCGGGTGGATATTGGTAGCCACCCACCTATTCCACTTGTACCTCCACCATTTCTTCTTTCAATTTTTCCTTTTCCACATAGTTTACTATTTTTAGCAGTTTTTCGGGTCCTGAACATTCGAAGTCATTCTGAGGTCCTAAACGAAGTTTTTTGAGAAAACGGGGAGCAACATGGAATTAATTTCGATGTTGCTCACCCAAAATTTGTGTTCCTCAGATAGACCTTTCTAACGAGGTATTGATCATGTCAAACGAAGATCATATGCCAAAGTTACATCCCCTGGACGTTGATGTAGCAGTTTATCCAAACGGGGCCCATAGTCTTGGTGTTTCATCTCCTAGTGTTAGTTCTTTGGATGTTTAGGGTTTTCCGTTGTTTCTCAATAATAATAGGCCTTAGAGCCTCATTGTAACATAGTTCAGAGGCCAGTAGCCACCACATCTCTTCTCAAAGATAAGCTACCAATGCCCTAGCTAGTTTATTTCCATTCTGTCTATAAGCGTATTTCAGTCATTTGTTATTAATGAAATGAAGTCTTATTTCCGTTGCATCTCTGTGTTTATGTGTATTTATGTATTTCAATGTGTTCCTACATAAATCTGGATCAAATGTCTAGACTACTTTTCTACAAGGGCATTGTTTGCACCCAATTCGTCACCTTGGTGAGAAAATCAAGGGTGTTTACATGCCCAGTTGTGTCTTGCTGAGCATGACAGTTGTAGAGGAAAGAGTTAGAGAAAACAAAACAAAACTATAAGCAAGAATTAAATTAAAACAAACTAAAACTATGAGCATATGGATAAAGAAATAACAAACACAAAAAGACCAAACCAATGGATGAGGTTAGGAGC
>SNQJ01S0214509.1:0-15641 GCA_010110895.2 Picea sitchensis | reverse complement strand
AATTAATTGATTGATTAATTAACATATATTAAACAATTAATAAATAAATAATATCATTAATAAATAATCATTATTTAACTAATACACACTAGGACGGTTAATTATTTAATTAACTATACTTGATAAACCTTATGCAACTATTTAACTAGGGTTGTTACACGCTCTTCAGGTGAATGAGGAGGCAAAGGTTCATAATCTTCAGGAGGCAAACCCTGCATCCTCTGAGACCAATGCAGACCTTAGCTGATCAGAGTGAAACTACAACAACAACAATCTTAAGGCCAACTAAGGAAAACAAACAATACATGCTAAAAGAATCTAAGAAGCAAGCAAGCATACCAAGACCTTCTCACAATGAAACCACTAGTTGGTGATAAAGTCCAACGTCACATAATCAAAATGAAAAGGAGCGGGGGCAGAGCGGGTGGAACAATTACATTGGTGACCTGCTTAACATACTTACTCCATGTTGCAAGTTCCCACATAGGAGAACCATGGGTATACCCTCCAAGGAGCCCAAGTTAGTTTGACCAACGTTTGTCCCAGGTACAACGAAGAATTTCCCCTTCACTGTCACCTCATGCAGGAGCCTTGATAATGTTCACTAAGGATACCACTTACAACACTAGAGCCTGGGGAAACAGTCAACAGTCAGTTTGTCACCCACGGGCAGGGATTTTTAAGTCCCATAATCCTCTTGAGAAGGCCCACACAGGGTTGTCTTCCCAAGTGATCCCCAAGTGCCTTTCAACACCATTTTTAATACGTGCAAACCACACCACCATGAATAATGAAGTAGGGTTAGTTACTCTGTTATTCCCAATGTGACTTCATGATTGACCCTTGTGTGAGAAGGGTTTCCCAGGACAATGATGTGGCAAATGGATTTCTCTCCCTAATATAGGATGTTATGTTTGTTTGATAGCTTTGGAGAGTTATCCTCACCAGCTAATCCAAATATCTACACTTAATCTAATGTTGGTTTGAAGAGCCCTAAGATTCATTTCTAGATAGATTTTATTTAGCACTTAATTATAAGGTTATTGTTTACTTGGGGGTATGGAAGTGAAACTAATGATAGTGATGACCTTGATTCCAAAAGAAAGTGCAAAAGAATGAAATGCAAATCTTTTGTTTGATGAATGCTATGTATGAGAGGGAGAAGAGTTGTGATTTTCTTTTTCAAAAAGTCACTTACCCAATTCCCAATGCAAATGCAACAACTGATGAACACTTCCTAAATCCTAAAAAATGCCCAAGATAATGCTACCAAAATGCACTAAAGTACTACTTGCAACAAAAGTTTTTGAATGTAATGCTTTGTATATATTTTTTCTTTTTCAAAGTTATTGAACAACTTCAAAAAACAATAATTTCCTTTTGCTTCTAATCAACAACGACAAGATTCAAAGATTTGACACAAATCTTCAACCAAAAGAAGTGAAGAAAGGAAGCGAACAATTCAAAGGAAGACAAGAACGAAAAGACCCTTAAACCAAAAAGATCAAATCACACTTGTCACAAAAGGGAAAAAGAGTTCCACAAGATGAAATCAATAAGGCAACTTGAGAATGAAACTCAAGAGATCATAAATCAAGCAAAAGCACACCACTCAAGCTAAGGGGTAAAATGACTCCTAAGAAAGGATGCAATAGCAAATTAAGATGAAACAGATGGAGTTGCACAGGTAAGTAACAAATCTCAATCAATCAAATTCATCCATTGAGAACCAAATACAAAGTCCAGACACCAATCAAAACAGTTATGAGCAGAAAACTGAGAGAAAATCAGAGAAAAAAGGCCCAAAAATAATGTTGTAGAAGGAGGATGCTCCTATGTAAGTGCAGAGAGGGCATCCTAGAGATGGAGGATGCTCCCTAATAGGATGGGGGGGGGCATCCAGGATGCTCCTCAAGGATTATGCAAGGGGCATCCTTAAGGACAGGGACGCTCTGGTGGGTCCTATAGGGTCTGAAAACTCACTCTTCCATCAACCATTCACAAGAGATAGCCATAAACAAGTGCATAAGAGACAAATATAGCCAAGTGTAGTGAAAATTTCAGATCAAGTCCTCTCACTAGAGGGAGATTTATGTCCAAATGAGATCTTATGATCTCTTATTTATACAAAATGTCACCAAGGTGACTTGTCCACATATTAAGGGGTAAACCACAAGACTAGGGGTCAACAACCCTAATCTTTCCCCCTTTAACAAAGTAATATTAACAATTCATTTAAAATTCACTTTTGAACATAATAAAACCCTAATTTTAGTAGGGCGTCACCCCTTTAGGGGACGTTTTGGCATTTGGAGGAGGTCATTGGTGATGGATAAGAGTAGAGAGGCTTCCCAAAGCCACATGTCAAGTATCCAACAACTTCCTTCATGATGAAGGCTGAAGACCCTTCAAAACGTCCAAGTGCCAATGTATGTCACCTCCCCACCAAGCCCTAACCCCCCTATATGATGTCATGCTAAAAAAGGAGACATTTTTCCTCTCCTAGGCAAAACGTTTGGCATGTGGGGGATACGTTACATCGTCCAAGTCATCTTCAAGGCCTTTCAAGTTTGATTTTCCTCATCTGTCATGTGGGCCCTTGGCATCCACCTGTGGGCTCCAAGCCCCATGGAAGCCCAAGCTAGGTTTGTTCTTCCAAAATTGTCCACCAGCTAGGTCCTGCAAAGTCAAACAAGCACACCCTCCAAGGATATCAAGTCAGAAGATCATGATAAGTAAATCCAATCAATAAATGATTCACCTAAGCATGTGCATCAAAGATGACTATATCAAACAATTAATTGCTCAAAGACACTATGCAACTTGTCAAGATTGAATATGGGAGGGTTGACAAGGTGTCTTATTGGGTAGATCTTGCCCTAGGTCAAGGAGAGTTTCGAAGATATCCCTCTCTAAGAAATGTAAAGTGGGTGAGGTGGTTGGGGTCAAGACTCAATAGGCATAAGGCTCATGACATAAGTGTTTCATTACTTTATTGGGTGATCCCTAGGTGAAACATCTGGAAGGTTCATACGAGGCTTTCATCTTTTACCCAACATCAATCCCTCTGGGCCTTTAGCCCCTTCTTCCCATAGAATGAGGGACAACCCCTTCTTAAGTCAATACACCCTAAAATCCAAAGAGAAAAGGAAATGGAGGGGAATAATGATGTAAAATGGTAAGTATGGTCAGGAATAATACAATGGCTCTTTAAGGGAGTCCTGAGTAGCAAACCCATCCCCAAGGAAGACCACTTAATAGGGCACAATGTCAACCACCGAGGTGAAGCAGGGAAAAGGCATAATGTCCAAACATATATCATGAAATATAGAGCAATCTAAGATACAACATACTCAACTGGCTTAAATATTTAAATGATGTTCACCATAATACTGACTTGTACCTCGTGGAGCAAGGCCCACTGCCTTCCGGAAGCCAGTTGATGTGGTGGATGCCATCTAGAAATCTGTGACCATCTGTGGTGGTGAGAGGGGTTTCCAACTGTGCAAAAGGGTATTGTTGGTCATGTACTCTCTCGACACTCTATATCTACAACATGAGGGCTTCGAGACATAATCTCCTTAGTTATCCACAAAATGGGGATAACATATGGTTCCTACTTGGGGACATGTGCTCGTCGTAGAGTGCATGAGAACCGCAACATCTTTTGGTAGACATGTGCCTGCAAGGAAACATCAAACTGTCAAGTGTAGGATGGCCTACTCATCCTTGTTCTCATATGATCATAACCAAAATCAACTAAGCTAGAATTTTTTTTTTACATTTTTTCAAAAAATTCTAAGCTAAGCATGAAATCAATATGCAAGTAGAGCAAAATGAAAATGAAATGCATCTAAACTAATATGAACAATCAAGATGCAAATGCAGGGGAAAACAAAATGACTTACCTACTTACCTGGGACATTTTTTCAAATAAACTCTAAGCTAAGCATGAAATCAATATGCAAGTAGAGAAAAATGAAAATCAAATGCATCTAAACTAATATGAGCAATCGAGATGCAAATGCATGGGAAAACAAAATGTCTTACCTACTTACCTGGGGCATGGGCCCTGAAGAATTCATGTACCAGCTTGGAAATAATGTTTGAGGAGAGATCCATTTACTGGTAGTGGCATCCTCCTCCCTTCTGTTGTGGATAAGTAGAAAGAGTATGGCCCAGACACTTCCTTTATTTTACAGGGGCCTAGCTAAAGACTATCGAACTTTTGATGCATCCATGGTTTTGCTCTTATTTTGTCTCACAGTAGAACTTGACCCCCTTCCTTTAATTCTCTTTGTCTTTCCTTCCTTCAATAGTTCCTTTTAATTTTTCTTGATTCCTTGACATTTGATCGAAGGCCACTCTTCTAGTCTCATACATTTCTACGAGTTCATCGATTCGTCTCTGCAATGCTTCTTTATCTGTACTGAATTGTTGGGCTATTTGTGATGCTGGAATTTGGAGATTTATAAGCAAGCGAGCCTGTAATTCGTACACCAACTAAAAAGGAGTCCTCCCGGTGGAAGTCTTGGTAGTTGTGCGGTCAACCCATAGGCCATACTTAATTTTTTTGTCCCAACTCTTCTTGTTTTTCCCAACAATGTTTTTGACAATGTTCATGATGTTTTTGTTGTTGGAATCTGCCAACCCATTCCCTCGAGGATAATAATTTGAAAATTGTGATAAAACAATCCCATACTTGAAACAAATATCATTTAGCGTCATCGAGCTAAAGGCTTTGGCGTTGTCAGTGGTTATCTTAGCAGGGACACCAAATCTAGTGATAATATTTTCCTTAAGGAATTTCATGACGACTTCTTCCGTTGCTTTCTTTGTTGGGACAACTTCCACCCATATGGTGAAGTAATCAGTGGCGATTAAAATCCATCGATATTCGTTACTGGAATTTTCTTTGAATTCACCAATGAAATCCAGTCCCCATTGTTGAAAGGGTGCTTCCACAATGATTGGCTTAAGGGGAAGGGCATGGAGTCGTTGTTTGTCGGTAAAAAATTGACATGGCTGACAAGCCCTATCATATCGATGTGTATCAAAGAAGATAGTAGGCCATTAATATCCTGCTCTCAAAATTTTATAGGCAGTGGTGCGTGCTGTGAAATGGCCCCCACAATGTCCTGCATGAAGTTTGGTCGTCAACTTATTAGCTTATTCTTTATCAACACATCTGAGAATTACCCCATCTGGGTTCCTCCACCCGAGACCATTCTTTGTTAGGCAATAATTCATCGCTTAGAGACTCATGGCTCTTCTCTTATGTTTCACCAAATGATTATGGAACATGAGGTTTTTCAAGTAATAAATGATGTCTGAATACCATTCATTGTTTTCAATCTCACTTAGGACGATGTTGACTTGCTCCTTCTGTCCTACCTCAATGGCCTCTTGATTGCTTTCTATCATCATCGTTGCCCGCCCTTGTCCTTTAATTGTGTTAGTTGGCTTGATCTTCAAATCATATTCCTGTATTTTTGACACCCACTTTCCTCTTGATCCAAGGCAATCTTGTTGTGATAAAACATCCTTTATGGCGGGGTATGGGACAAAGGCCTTGATCTTGTTGTATCCCACATAAGTTCGGAAGTTTTTGAGAGACTTAACTAAAGCGTAAGATTGTTTTTCCATAATGGAGTAATTCAATTCTGAGTGCCTAATTTTCTTACTCGTGAAAGCTATTGGTTGTTCATCCCCTTGATCATTCTTTTGCAACAACACACCTGCAAAGGTATCTTTCAAAGCAAAAGAGAAAATGATGAAGTCCCTGGAAAAGTTCGTGCTAACTAACATTGGTGTGACAGTTATTGCCTCCTTAATATGTTCGAAAGACAATCTACCTTCACTTTCCCACTCAAAACGAGCGACCTTTTTTAGTAACTTGTTAAGGGGTTTAACAATTTCGACGAAGTTTGGGACACATCTCCTGATAAAGTTAATCTGGTCGAAGAAAGATTGCAATGCTTTCTTGTCTTTAGGAAGAGGGATTTTCTTGATGGCTTCAACCCTGGTAGGATCTATCGTGATTCCATCTTTAGAAATGACGTTTCCTAGTAACTTACCCTTGTCAACACCAACAATCAATTTCTTAGGGTTGAGAGAAATGCCATATTCCCTACATATATAGAAGATAGTTCTTAAGTGTTGAATGTCTCGTTCCCTCTTTTTAGAAATGGTTGTCAAATCATCTTGATATATCTCTATGAGCTTTCCGATTAGATCTCTAAAATCATAGTCCATGGCTCGTTGAAAAGTAGCCCCTGCATTGGTGAGTCCAAAACGCATTCGTAAATACTTGTAGGTTCCCCAAGGGGTGGTAAAAGCAGTTTTGAGTCGATCATCCTCCTTTACCAAGACTTGATTATACTCTGAGAAACCATCAAGCATAGACATCATCTCTGCACCAATTACCCTTTGCAAAAGATATTCCATGTTTGGTAAGGGATAATTGTCTTTGAGCGAAGCTTGGTTTAAGTTTTTGAAATCTACACATATCATGATTTCACGAGTCTTGTTCCTTACAATAACTGGATTAGACACCCATGATGAATATCTAATTGGTTCAATTGTTCCTACCTCAACCATCTTCTGTAACTCCTTCTGTACTTGTGGGGTTACCTTTGGGTTCATCTGTCTGAGCTTTTGTATAAAAGGCTTTGTGCCATTAATGAGGGGAATGTCGTGTTGTATAACGTCTTCCCAGTAGGCATTTAGATATTCGTAAGACCAAGCGAAGACATCCTTGAATTATCTTATAAGTGTAGTCAACTTTTCTCTCTCATCAGTCATTGTTCCTATACCAAATTTGATTAATTGCGGGGATTCCTCGGTTCCAATGTTATATTCAACAATCTCGTCACTGATTTTGTTCAAAGGTTTCCCTTTATACATATCATTTCGGTCAAAGAGGTTTTCTAAAGGAACAATTCCTTTGGGTAGGGGCCCATTGGCCACATCGATGATCTCGATACTTTCCTTCTCAACCAACAAGCTTATTCAAGCTTCAAAGAACTCTCCCTCACTCTGTAGAAAGCAGAGAAGTTGACTGTCATTTTCAAAAACTTGCCAATGTTCCAAGTTGTCAAGTAACGAAGGCTTGAAGTTTACTTCCACCTTGTAGAAGTCGATTTCTTTGGAAAGTTGTAAGTTCGAAGCTGAAACAACAAGATTTTATGCCAAGTGATTTTCTTCCCTATGGATGGCCTCAATGTAAAAGTTGTCAAACCTTTTTATGGCATCCCAAACAACACCCATGTATTGTTTTAACCTTGGGTTTTTTGCAGCAAACTTCTTATTGAATTGTGAAACAATTAGGTCGAAATCCGCTTTCACATGGAGGTTCTTGATGTTCATGTCGATGGCTAGGTTGATGCCTAGGGAAAAGGCTTCGTACTCAACAATGTTGTTTGTGTAGTCAAACTCGAGTCTGTATGAAAAAAGGGTGGTCTTGTTATTTGGTGACCTTAAGACTATTCCTACACTTCAGCCCATGCTTGTGTGTGCACCATCAAAATCCAGATTCTTTCTTTCTTTCTTCATCATTAAAGGGGGAATTCACCAAATAAACATGTTGTTTATTCCTTCTTCCAGAACCTGATGGTTTACATTGACATGACCCACAATACTTTTAGCTTTGGTCCTGTCTTGGAGAGACACTTGCTCGTTATCTTTGTTGATTTTAACCCTCATTTTGTTGAGAGGTTATGCAAGAATTTGTTGAAAGTATTGTGAAAATTTTACTTTAGCCTATTCTGTGGCTTGCTTCTTTTACAATTACAAGATCTCATTTGATGGGAAAGGTGTTTTTTCTAATGTCACCTCTCACTCTTCTTCTAAAATATTGATCATGACACAAGCTACCCTTTCAACAACTTTCTCTCATTCCTCTCGTAGGTAAGCTCTAACGTCTGAGGGAAGTTCTGGTGAGACAAAGTCATTAATCTAATTAATCTGAAGAGTCTCTTTGGGGCTCTCTTCTTTCCGTATGAGAGAGGTAGCTAAGTTTTCTCTGATTTCACATGCTCTCTTCTGGACCTCCAACGAAGTGGTAGGACGTCTCTTAATAAGGGCCCCATACATATCTTTCATAGTTGATATGTATAGCTTGAGAATGACAGCTTTGGGCAGTTTTAGCTCCTGGGGAAAACATCTTACGAGGGTGTTAAACCTATCATTGAAATCCCTGATATCTTCCCCTGATTTTATTTTGCATTTCTAGAGCTGATTATACAAGGATTGGTAATCTCTCTTTTTTCCAAATATTTTGATGAAAAGTTCCCGAGAGAAATTCCAATTTGTGATTGTTCCTGGGAAAATGTTATCAAACCAATCCTTGGCCTTTCCAACAAAAGTGTAAGCAAAATGTATCATCAGGATATACTCATGTCGGTCACAAGATTCTAAATTACACGGGAAAAGATACAAGTGATCTTTTGATGCAGTAAGGTCTTCTCTTGAAAAGATGGGTAACCATTCTTTAAAGTCCTTTGGGAGTTTATGAGGGGATCCAAGGATCTTTGTTATATCCAAAGGTCTGTGTGCCTCTTTGTTTTCCAGGCTCAAAGTAATGCTTGGCGAGGTGGGTATGGGTGGAGGTGTGGAAATAGCAGGTGAGGATGGAGGGCTAGGAGAGGTAGAAGAGTAGTTACGAGGGAAGAGGGATTTTGGGGGACTAGGCCCTTTAGGTGGTGCTTTACAACCCTTGGAGGGTTTCTTGGGTGCACACTTATTTCGTGGCACGGTGGAGTCGCCAGATATGAGAGGAGGCCTTCTTTGGTAAACCTTGGAAGGCTTAAACCTCTCGAGGGAAAATGTTTCAGGAAAGAAGGATTTTAGGAAGGTGGAGTCGTGAGATGAGATTCAAGATGAGCATATCAAGGAAAAGGGAAAGGGAACGTCCCTTAGGTGGAGTCATCAAGCAAGCTAAGGGAAAGGCTTTGGGGTAGCTTACCAAAGTGTCGTTAGGGTACGAAGAAGATTCAAAATCTTCCTTGGCAACAACGCCAAAATGTTATAGTGCAAGTTGTAGGTTGGGAAAATCCCGAACCAACAAAAAAATAAAGTGCCACAACTTGGTAATCCTACACCCAATGTCATCTCGATGTAGGTCCCGCACTTCAAGGGTGCCTAGGTCACTCGAGGGAGGTGATATCGGTGACCCTAGGGGGAATGAGATAAGGATGGATGGATATGGAAGTGGAGCCCCTATAGGTCAAATATAAATGGAGTGAAATGTGGGAAGAGATGCCTTGTAATTCAAGTGATTCTTTTCCCAATGGTATAGTACTTCTCTGGATGATTGTACCTGCCCAAGACACAATAAAATCCAACTTGCAATGATATATGTTAGTAAGGATCAACAAGTTAAGCTTGTTGTCCCTAATTTGCAGTGGTAGATTACAATTTATATAAGAAAGTAAGACACTCAAATCAACATGTACAACATAAGGTCAATAAACAATATTATCAGTGAGTATGGCAACCGATTATGATTGAAAAATGGCACTTTGAGGCTAAACAAAGCATGTTGTTTTAACATGTATTTTCTGTAGAAAATTGCAGCCTTATGGTTGTAGCATTCATTCACATTTATCAAAAGTTACACCATCAAAATATGCCAACAAGTAGCCCAAAATATGCACCCTAGTTAGTAGGGTTAATGAGCAAAATTTAGGAGCTAGTCTAGGGTTAGTTTAGGAGTTATGGTTAATAGTTTATCTAGGTTAGATCAGCTCTAATGGTTGTAGGTTAAAGTTTGCAACATAAATTTAAGTAGTGGGAGAGAGGGGACACTCTAGTAGGGGAAGAGTCTTCTCAATGTGGCAAACCAACTCCAAGCAAGACATCTTTGAAAAGACAAACAATTCACGTTTCCCAAGGCAATGATTTTATATCTCCAATGCAAAAATATATGACTAGTGCCTTTACTATTGGGTTAATGGAGTCAAATAAATGAACTAGAGATGCTTCTTCCTTGGGGGTGTAAATCCTCTTACTTACGAAGGCAAGAATCTCTAGTTAGGGTTTGAGAATGAGGAGTGTAAATCCTCTTACTTCCTCAAACCCTTGCAACATCAATGAGCTTTAAGCAATAAATGATGGAGACTGGAGTGGCGGTGTAAATACTCTTACTTCCCACTTAGATCCTACCACAACAATCCCTGACTTGAAAAAAATGATAGCATAAGAGTAAAATACCATACCAAAATCAAGAAAGATGCTAAGATAATCCACCACAAAAGCTTGAAAGCATTCCTCCAAGGCTAGCGCCTCACTTCTCCATCAACCATTCACAAGAGATAGCCATAAATAAGTGCACAAGAGACAAATATAGCTAAGTCTAGCAAAACTTTCAGATCAAGACCTTTCAATGAAGGGAGAGTTATGTCCAAATGAGATCTTATGATCTCTTATTTATACAAAATGTCACCAAGGTGACTTGTCCACGTATTAAGGGGTAAACCACAAGACTAGGGGCCAACAACCATAATCTTTCCCCCTTTAACAAAGTAATATTAACAATTCATTTTAAATTCACTTTTGCACATAATAAAACCCTAAGTTTAGTAGGACATCACCCCTTTAGGGGATATTTTGGCATTTGGAGGAGGTAGTTGGTGATGGACAAGAGTAGAGAGGCTTCCCAAAGCCACATGTCAAGCATCCAACGAGTTCCTTCACGATGAAGGCTCAAGCCCCTTCAAAACGTCCAAGTGCCAATGTATGTCACCTCACCACCAAGCCCTAACCCCCTAGATGACGTCATGCTAAAAAAGGAGACGTTTTTCCTCTCCTAGGAAAAATGTTTGGCATGTGGGGGCTAGGATACATTGTCCAAGTCATCTTCAAGGCCTTTCAAGTTTGATTTTCCTCATTCGACATGTGGGCTTTTGGCATCTACCTATGGGCTCCAAGCCCCATGGAAGCCCAAGCTCGGCTTGTTCTTCCAAAACTGTCCACCAGCTAGGCCCTGCAAAGACAAACAAGCACACCCTCCATGGATCTCATGTCATAACACCATGATAAGTGAATCCAATCGATAAATGAGGCACCTAAGCATGTGCATAAAAGATCACTATATCAAAGAATTAATTGCTCAAAGACTCTATGCGACTTGTCAAGCTTTTATATGGGAGGGTTGACGAGGTGTCCTATTGGGTAGATCTTTCCCTAGGTCAATGAGAGTTTCCAAGAGATCCCTCTCCAATCCATGTAAAGTGGGTGAGGTGGTTGGGGTCAAGACTCAATGGGCATAGGGCTCATGACATACAAGGGATTGTAGTGTCTCATTCATGGGTGCTTTGTAGAGGGTGTGTGTTACCTTCGTCTGCAATGCACTTTTTCCAAGCCCATTAATTTCCATTCTTTTCTTCTTTCATAATTTTAAGGAGGGGTTGAAGGTCACTGCCTCAGTGTGGTGACCATATAATGACATTGTCACCCACAAACACCTAGTGGAAATGAGATGGATGTCTTGTGATGAGACTTTATCTCAACCATGAAACCGAGAGCCATTGCCCTGGTTTGGTGACCAGATGATGGCAATGTCATACCACTAGATATTCACGGACGTGATACGTCGTCTCATGATGAGACCCAACTAACCTTTTAAACATTCTTTATTATATTGTGGGTCCCCTTTACTCAAAGATAAGTGTTTAACTGCTTTCTTGGGTGATCCCTGGGCAAAGCATCTTAAAGGTTCATAAAAGGCGTTTGTCTTTTACCCAACATCAATTCCTCTGGGCCTTCAACCCCTTCTTCCCATAGAATGAGGGACGACCCCTTCTTGGGTCAATACACCCTAAAATCCCAAGAGATAAGGAAATGGAGGGGAATAATGATGGAAAGTGGTAAATATGGTCAGGAAAGGTACGATGACTCTTTAAGGGATTTATGAGTAGCAAACCCATCCCCAAGGAAGATCACTTACTAGGGCACAATGTCAACCACCAAGGTGAAGCAGGGAAAAAGGCATAATGTCCAAGCATATTCATGAAATCTAGAGCAATCTAAGATACAACATACTCAACTGGCTTAAATATTGAAATGATGTTCACCCTAAAACTGACTTGTACCTCATGGAGCAAGGCCCACTGCCTTTCAGAAGCTAGTTGATGTGGTGGATGCCATCTGGAAATTTGTGACCATCTGTGGTGGTGAGAGGGGTTTCCAACTGTGCAAAAGAGTATTGTTGGTCATGTAGTCTCTCAACACTCCATATCTGCAACCTGAGGGCCTCGAGACATAATCTCCTTAGTTATCCACAAAATGGGGATAACATAAACCATATGGACTAATGATGTTGTGTAGGTCCTGGTTTGAAGTGTTTTTTTCGGGATTTAATGGATTTCCAACATTCTTTAACCCGTTTGTGCCTCCGGCAGGTATATGGAATCACTTGCATATAGGATAGGTTCTCACCTCGATTTGCAATTTTGCATCGTCCTATGACCACAATTTATATGCCCTAGGTACAAACCCATTTTTTAGCTACACATAACCTTCTTGTTGTTACTAGAAGTGTCATTATTAAGTGGTAGAGACTTAGCAAACATTGGAACCCTAGTTAGAACATCGTTTGTCATTTGGTGCCCATGCAGAAGTTACTCTGTAGGTCTGGGAGTCCCTTATAGTCCTAATATGACTTTGCGTTCGAACATCATTATTCTTACTCAATCTCATTGTGACCACTACCTATGGAACTCCCGCCATTAGATGTTGCTAATAACGACATCCTCAAGTCTTAGTTAAGCTCTTTTCAAACTCCTTAAAAATGAAAAGATTGTTGAGTGAACTTGTCTCTTTCACACTCGTTAAATGGCTTTGAAAGGATGTTTATTTCAGTATAAGTTTAGCCCTTTTTCCGGACCAAATAAACTAATTACGAAAAATGAATACTCTAGTAATATTTGGTTAGAAGAGTTCTCCTTGGTATTGTTTTATACTTTTTCGGGCCTAGGGCACTAAATCGATGAAAAAGGACACTATTGGAAGTTTCTTCCTAATGTCGAGTTGTAATTGTATTTCTTTATGCTACGCACATTGTTGAGCTTAATGTCGGCTCTCGCTTTCTCATTACAAGCCTATTTCCCCAACATTTTCAGCATTCACCAAGCAATGCCTTTCATATATCTTTTGCAACTTGATGCCCCTTACCCCTAGAGGAAACACCCCCCCGAGTTTCCATATCCATCACGCGTTCCCTTGGATAGAGAATAGGCATGTTCCACTACATGGAACTAGTTTTCTTATTCGTGACATTCGTTTACTCTCATGTATCATAACATCCTTTTACTATATGAAAAAACAAAAAAAAGAAGGGCGGGAAAAGAGTATGGTCTTCTATCAGCAACAATCAAGCCGCCTTTGAACAGAGCACAAATATTTGAGTCCATTCATCAAAGGTTTGGGTTTAGTATGGCCTTAGGAAGATAAACTCATTGCCTAGAGTTTTATTCCTCCGACTGGTTATTCTTCCAATCCCTATGGAGAGTTTGTTGATCCCTCCCGCGTCACATACTTTTTCCAATGTCCAGTTTTGAGTCTATGTTGGATGAGTTATCCACCTGTCTCATGCTCTGGTTCAAAGGAAGTATAAACTTGTGTCAACCATTCCTCAAAATTCTTGACTTTGCATGTCGATCATTCCCTTATAAGTGAATCTCAAAATCACATGCAATTGTTGCCCTACCTTGCACCCTAGGCCTACTTTCATCATTGATGGGTCACCTTGAACCCATCAAATGACATCTCTCCATTGGTCATTGACTCATTGGTTTCCCTTGTGTTCGACAACAAGAAATCTATTCACACATTGGGATTCATGCAGTGTCTTGGTTTCCTTTTGACTCTATTGGTGGTTTCCTCACCTCTATCGACAATTTTCATTATTGGTTGTTATTCAGTGGGTCTCTTTCGTGTACTACGTGCATCTAATGCATGTGAGAGACACACATGACCATTGGTTCATGCATATCCTACTCATCCACGTTCTTCCAAATCATCAAATTGTTGCTTTGTACCACATGATGGATGATAAGAGATGCCTTAATGCTCTCCTTTTAGCGGGTCTCATTCCATCAACTTCAAATCATCTATTCTGAAATCAAGATCTAGGGTCATAAGAGTACCTAGAGGCTTGCAATCATTAGTGGTAGGTTCTCCCGCCATCGACAGTTGGGAATACATCAATGTCTCATGCTCGATGGATTCTTCAAGTGTTCGACCTCAACACCTTTATTCACACTTATTGAATGTACTCAGTGCCTTGATGCCTACTTATATTATCAGTGGGTTGTCTCGTGTTTGTTAACGTTATTTCTTAATGACCAGTAATCAAGCAAAGCCTCATTGTGGTCAACTTGAACTCCTTTATTCACATGATGTAGACTTGCACCATCGATGACTAGTGTAGAAGACCTCCACCTCACAGTAGAAACACTTCTTACCTGTTGTTGTCTTTCATCGTACCAATACCTATATGACTTTAGTTATTATGGAAGATCATATTGTACTTCATTGTATATAGACATCTTCAGTTGATTTTGAGACCAGACTACACTGTGTCTTCTTCATGACTATGACAACCTATGACATACGCTTACTTTGTATTGCCTATTCATGGACATGAACAACTATTTGTTGTATATCCACGTGGATATGCAATGTACTCCAGGTTGGCAGCCATGTGTATAGAATCAATATGAATTTTAATATTCTCATAAGTGACTAGTTACTCCAGTTAGGTCCTCACTACTCCAATTCTTGGAATTATAATGTATTTCAGCCATCGTGATTGCTCCTCTGACCTCGCACATTAGGGGGCATATTTTATAGCAATTTTTTCCACACTCCATGCACAATGCTTTGATGGACTTCCCTTTCAAGGGATGTAGACTCAATTTCCCCTATTTTGCTCATCCAAAGTACAAAAATTCAAATTTTTGTTTATATACGTGAGCTACAGTTAGACAACTCCCGTATAAGCTCAAAATTAAAAATATTTTGGGTTGTCCATGCCAAGTCACGGGATCCATGATTCAACCCTTCAATTCCATTTGGAGGCTATAAATTGAACCATATACAAGCCTTGAAGGAAGCATATTGTTGAAAGCAAATACACTCTGGAGAAATTTTGCCTCATATTGAGTCTACATCCCTTTTGTAAGTTTTAAACCTGCGAAGTAAAGCAATGCATATAGATTCTTAATCAAGACATAAATTAATCAATCGCTCATACACAGAGTACACAGAGATTTTATACCGGAAACCCTCAACCGAGAAAACCTTTCTTATATTCATTATATCGAATTTCACCATTCACCATACAATATATACAATGTTTTTAGGTATTCCATAGATACGAAAACCCTAATCCCTTAATCCGGGATCGTCAGACACAGTTGTCGTATTTGACGCGCCCACACACACACCCATGCAAAGAAATAACACATACCCAACATTCTCCCACTTGTTGTTTTCTTTGCATCCAGGGGTCCAGGGGATTATATAGTCAACAATCCAGGGCAACAATGCCCATTGTTCCTCTACACCAGGAGAACTTTTTTGTGCTCACAGACTTTGTCAATGAATCTGCAACATTCTTCAAAGTGTCAACCTTTTCC
>SNQJ01S0214508.1:0-13929 GCA_010110895.2 Picea sitchensis | reverse complement strand
TCCTTCGTGTGGCATCGCGGTTAGTTGTAATGATGCGGTCATTACAAGATGATTCATTACTAGTTTGACCAACGCTGTCATCTCCCACTAATTGATCTTGAACCTATTCACATGAGTGAGAGGAAGTTTGACTCACAACAAGATTATGAATTTCACATTCCATATATTTTACTTGAGAAACAATTGTAATATCTTGGAGAGTTTGACTACGGTCTCCTTTTCAATTCAATGTTCCTTCCTCAATAGAAAAAGACATTGTTGGAAAATAAATATCATAAGCAACAATTATATTTTGTAAAATTTCATGCTACTCCTAATCTTCCAAGATGAAGGAAGTTGAAAAACAATGTGGTGTTTTAATTACTTCAAATTCATCATGAGCTTTTAAGCTATCTTGATATTGAGTATTAGTTCTCAATTCAGAATGGTTAACAACTAATTGGCCTTGCTTGTCTGAGAGAGAAACTAGATATCGAAACCATTCATCAATAAGAGACATTTCTTTCAAAGGGAATCTAGTACAAACATGTATGAACCTAATTGCAAAATCATTTAATGATTCATCATTTTATTTCCTTAAGCAACTTAATTCTTCACTTAATTCATCACAATCATAATTGTTAAAATATGATAAAAGCTCAATTACAAACTCAGACAAAGAATGAATCGAATTAGCCAGAAAAGATTCAAACCAATATTTAACCCGAACTTGGAAGCTGAGAGCGAATAATATGCATATAAAATTAAGATCAATGATATTATTTTTTAAACCTTTATAAAAACAAATACAAAGATGATCTTGTAATGCCCCGTCGTTATGACTACCAACGAAGCAAAAAGTGCAATTTTTTTTTTTCGCATGCATAAGAGTACTCTCAATAAGTAACCTTTGTAGGCATAATATACCGATCTTCAAGTTGAATCTCATCATTAGAGAAAATGACCTTCCTAAGTAAGTGGTGTTATGTTCTTTCAAGTGTCAATGCTTGTTTTTTGGTGATTGTTGAGCAAGAGTTTCTCTAACTAGTTATTGAAATAATATTTTAGAAAGACCTTGCAATTGTACTTTTGAATCATAGTTCCCTAAAAAAATGAATCCTATTTATATCGTCTCAACTAATCATACTTATAGTAAAATGTTATCATTCTTATCACCACATAGTCTCATACTTTTTGGCAATCACAATTTTTAATGAAAATAACACCAAAATCATAAGGTCATCAATCAACCACATGTAAAGATATTAATTAGAATACTTTAAATGCATCCCCTAAAAGGATATGTATCTCAGTTGACATTCCAAATGTGAATTATTTTAAGATGTAAATGAGAAACTGCAAGATACAAGATGGCTAGTATTACCAGAAATTTTGAAAGTCTTCCTAAATTGTTCTGTCCAGTTAAACCTTTGAAAGTTTAGAGTGTATGGTATTTTGTAGTATTACCAATATTTGTACTCTTCTTAACCGGGTAGGCACAAAAATGGTTTCATCAAATACATAGATCAAATCGTAACCAAGAATTAGATAGCTGTCTGAAATATTCAAGACTCCATTACTCAAGTGTTTGAGGTTTAATTAGTAGTTTGTGGGATTAAAAAAAAATGGGTCCTTCAATATCATCTTCAAAATACCACTGCTTTTGCAATTATAATTCAATATAACGGTTTTTAATATCTAAAAATTGTTATGATTGTAGGTGAAATCTAGAAATAGGATAACAGGTTTTAACACTATAATCCAAGTATAACGTATTCAACAAGAATATTCATTAAATTGCTATCTTTATGATTACGGGAAATCATTACATGGATAACATAAAATAGCTAAAAATTTAACAATACCTAGAGATACTGTAATCAATAAATCGTCATCATTATGATTATTGGGCAAATTGAAATCTTGAATTCGCTATCGTTATAATTACTGTGAGCATTAAATGGCACGCATAAAATCGCTAAAATCATTTTAATACTTGGATACACTGCAATCTTAATTTGCAGTCTTTATGTTTTCTGTAGGCATTAAAAGGAACAAATAAAAATCGCTAAAATCGTATTAATACCTGGATATACGACATCGGTTATCACAGTATCACCCTCTACATCAATGTCAAGGTCACTCTTGTTTATAATAAATTTGCGGAGGTAAATAAGTCGTTTTTCAAGCCCAACGATCGATGTTATTCAACAGTAGGCTTATCTTGAACTGCAGATATACCAGTATCGATGCATACATGTCACTATCATCTTCTAAGAGATGTGCAAAACAAAAACACAGACAAAGTAAGGCTATTGTAGGGAAAAAGGATAGACCAATACGCAGAGGTGATACTCTAGGATTGCTTAGTCACCTAAAATTTTAACCGAACTCCATGGCACCCGAGAGGTTCATGATTAGGGAATTCAACAAAAAGACTGCTTACTCTCGGAGATCGGGTTCTTTTCACGGACCAACTACAAGATATCGGTACTGTCTATCTGATATCCACAATCTTAGGATAACTAAGCATCAATATTTGCTGCCAATTACTCGTACTCGGAGAGACTCATACATCAAAAGCGCTACGTGACAGTCATTTAAAAATTATAAATAAAATAGAATACACAACCATTACTTTAAATAAGAATTAGAATACACAACAATGTTTTAAATAAAAGTGAATACACAAGAAATACTTTAAATAAGATTTAGAATACACAACAACGGTTTAAATAAAAGAGAATACGGAACAAAAGTTTAATGGACAGCTCTTCAAGAATACTGAAACACTAGGCAAAAAAAAACAAAAACGCAGGTATACAGTACAGTTCAGAACACAGAATTAAAGGAATTGGAACGCAATCCAGGGTGGCCAAGGGCAGAGTATAATTTGTCATCCCAAGTAAGGAATCATAGGGTTAAATGCCAGACCACATATATATACGAAAATGCACAGTAAATCCAATGCAACAAGGCGCAATCCAATGCAACAAGGCGCAAGACCATCACTCAACCTGGAACAATGAACAGGGGTAGGCACCCGGCAAAACATCCTTCACTCACCATCCTCGCACAAAAAATCAGGGCATTAGAAGTCGCTATGCACTAAAGTAATGACCGTTGATTTGGCTCCTCACTCACTACTCGGGCGTGGACTCACAAAATAGGGATGATGATGAAAAGCACAACTCTTTACAACAATCAACAAACCCAAGGAAAATCACAACATCCAGGGATCAAAGGCCAAGGGAATCAATCAACAACGAGCTTAAGGCTATGGGGAAATTAAGTTATCAATTAAAATGCTAACTCAACACTTTATTTACCCAATTAAAAATACAGAATTGAAAGCGTAAGGTATAATAAGAATCTACCATACAGAATCCAAGTAAGCGTACTGTATCCCAAGTCGTTTGCTCAAAGTCATTATCCCACGTGCTCCGCACAACTCGTACCTCCCATCCAATGCTAGTGGTACTCTTCTTCCTCCTTCTCCCCTCGAGCTGCAAAGGGGCCACACACACCCAAATAGAGAAACACTAGCTCCCAGATCGCCTCGCAAGGCTGAGCTACCACTCCTCACTGAGATGGGTATCCAAACTCCCACAAGCTAACTCAGTCAAGTCTAAATTTTTGCAGCATAATATTACGCATCACAACACAGATCCATTTTCCTCCTTCTCCCTCCTTTATATAGAGTTTCTAAGTCATTTACTTTCCCAAAATCCCATTTAATTTATTGTTCAATAATTTAATTTATAAAAATCCTCCTCGTACATGTGTCACCCATCCCCTTCATTGCACCATAAATTAATTTCATTAATTAATTAATTACTCATATTTCCCTCACTTACCTAAAAACATTCCTAGAATCGCTCCTAGGTGTCCCCATATTCCCTTACACATGTTAATGACTTACCCCCTTACTAATTCACTAGTTGAGTTCAATTTATAAAGTTCTTAAATGCAAAATACCTTATTAAGTTAGTCTTTCTATTTTTTCCTTATGTTTCCCTTTCTCTTTATGTTTCTCGCTTTTTCCTAGTTTCCTAACTCTTTTAAACTTTCCTTTTTCCCTTTTCATTTAAAACTCAAATTGGCAAGAAAGGAAAATCACATTTTTCCCATTTTTCTTTTTAATTAACATATGTAACAAAACAATTATTTCCCCTTTTTCCCCCTTTTTAAATTTTATCCCCGAAAAGAGTTTTTTTTATAAATTCATTGAATCGCTTGCCCCCTTCTCGTCACATGATTAACGATGATTACTTTTATTGTTTATTTATTTTTATTTTAATTTTTATATAAATATATATTTTTTATCACAAGTGTCATTTAGACCTAGATTTTATTTTCCTAGGTTAGGCGACATTTTATTAGGGAAATTTTATTAAATATTTCTTATCACATTATCTATTCTAAGGCCATCTAGGTTTATTCATTTATTAATTAACAATGTTACATACCCTTCAGGACGCACTAGGTGCTCCAAGGGTGCCACTCACTTCATTATGTTTCCCTTGCGCGATGTGCCCTTCAGGATGCACTACGTGCTCCAAGGGTGTCACTCCCCTCATTATGTTTCCCTTGCAGGACATGCCCTTCAGGATGCACTACATGCTCCAAGGGTGCAACTCACCTCTTGACTGACTTGGTAGACATAAAAAATCCCTGGAGTCAATACTCCGCCAAGTGATCTTGTGGGAGACTAAGGGTCTCTAAGGAATAAGGCCCATGCCTTATTGCGCACCCCTTAGAATCATCGTCAGTGAATGTCATAGTCTTCCCTCGTGGGTCGTTCCTCCTTCTAGTGCCATTTGTTGACAGGCATTTATGACACACCATCAACTGGAAGGGAATACTTCGATTTGAGGTTATCTAGATAACCCAAGCTGTTGGAAATAACTACCCTTGATGGGTTTAACGACTCTGTTAGCTAACAAATGGATATAATATAAAATATGAAAATAAAATAACTAACTATGCATTAATGAAGATCTACTATACAGATTCACTATTCTAACTTTTATATACAACATATATAAATAAACATGTACAAGATTTACAAGAAACATTGTAAACTAAGGCTATACATGAGAACTGAATCTTAGGAAAAATTAAATAGATCTAGAACATACTACTAATCTAATTTTAACCATTTAACTAAAAAAAAAGGAAAATAAATGAATGTAAATAATAATGATTTAACTGAAATAAACAAAGTATTTAAGCTTAAATGTTAATTTACATTCACAAAATATAAATAAAAAAAAAAGAAAATCATTAACCTATAACTGGCGAGTATTTAAAGAGAAATTTTTGTTGTGCCTTCATGTATAACGTTGTTGCAACAACCTGTCTTTTAAGAGAAATTTATAGAAGAATGTTGTATAATTCTGAGATTGTGGCAGTCTTAGGATAAAAATCACTTTGACTCACAATTTAAATCTTATTTAAAATGCAGAAAGAACAACTGTCAAATCATGATCCTTAGTGAAGATATAATAGTTTAATTGACAATAAGAAAAATCTCAATTGAACAATTATATCATTACAAATCTGAATTACATAAATATACCCAATATAATACAATATTTGTATCAAAATAATAGAATCACCAAGATCGAGATAATTCGGATAATAGACTCTTAAAGATTGAAAATAATAATAAATAAATGATAGCAATTAACCATGTATTGATAAAACATACTAAAGTTAATTTAAATCATTGCATAATCAATTACTCAAAGAATATGAAGATATTATAATGAAAACAAAACCATTTTACTCATATGACAAAATCCATTAAGCAATATGGAATTTCATATTCTTCTTCAAAAATACTTGTCCATTCTCCCAAAATTCCAACCATCTGTTACTCCTTTTGAAAAGAAAATGTTTACAAAATAAATAATATACAAAAAATAAAGCATAAAAATACTCCTCTCAATTTCATGTATCTCCTTTGGCTCTTAACTTTATCATATATTTATGTAATGAATGAATAGTCTGGGCGTCACTAACAATTTTCGCAACCTGAATTAATCCTTGTAAATAAACAAAAAATATCTTTCAAACAATGCATTTGTTTAGGAAAAATACCTCGATTAAGATAAATAGATCCATTTTGCAAATGGGTTTTTAGTCATTTCATGAGATTCCTCACAGTTTGGCTGCAATCTGTCTCACAAAACCGTCTTTCAGTTTTTGAACGCATTTCAAAATCTTATCTCTTCTTTCTCGTAAAGTATTTGCAGTAATACAATGTTGTTTTTGGATCAATTCTCTTGAACATATTTAGATAAGAAAATCAAGCCATGATCAGATCCGTACAAAATATCTGATAATAGAAACCCGTGAAACAAAAATAAACCAATTTATTTCAAAACAAAAATTTATTTCAAAGTTCATTTAGAATTTAATATTCTAAAATTTGAGGATATTATAGTCTTTCTGTGTTTCCTAGCATTTTGTGCCTATTTTTAGCTTGAATTTTAACAATCCATGAATCGTGTTTTTTGCAGTTTCTTTTAGCATCTTTTGTTAGTTTTTCTTGGATTGAAAGAAAATAAAAAACCTATGTTTTATTCTAGTTAGGTTTCTTTCTTTATTTGCATTGTTATTTGAAAAATAAAAAGGAATTAACATAGGGTTGTGTTTTTTTCTCATCTTGAAATCATTTCAAAATAAAAACAAGGAAGAAAATCCTTTCATTTTCTCTTTTGTTTCACTCGAAAGTTGCATTGTGCATTTTGCATTGAAGGGAGAAAATATTTAATCTTTATGTTTTAAGGGATGTTCATGCATTTTCTTTGTTGAAACTCTTTCTCATATTAAGTATTAATGAAATGTTTTCTTTGTCAGTCATCTTATAAGTTTCATTTTTGAAAGACTCTTAAACAACATCAGTTTCACTACCATATCCCTGAGTAATCAAGCCACTAAAATTAATGCTTAGTGTTAAAATCAATTACAATTTTTTGTTTATAGGGTATACCAATTAGACAAGGCTTTAGGGCCTTGGATTAAGTGTGGAGAGGAAACTCTTCAAGGCCACTTAAATAAGCTTAAGAGTCTGAGATAGGGAGTGTTAAATTCTAGTGACGTAAAATTTTGTTGCGACACCCCTCTAACACAAGGGCTAAACATGAGGTCGTGTGAGGAAAGGAAGAGGAGATATCCCATCCAAATCTATACCAAGCATATAGGGATCATATTTGAGGGTCATTTTTGGGATTTTTATAACCAAATATGACTACAGAGCTTCGTCGACCTCGAATCCATTTGGGATCCTCAATTGTCTTCTGGACCATTTTCCATCGGTACAATTGAAAGGATTTGGACATAGTTATCCTACTCATATGATCAACCCGATTGTGAGCTATACCCACTTGGTGACTGAAAATAAGTCGTCAAGCTAGTTTACTTTTTATAGGGACTCCCACAGGTGACTGTGGGGTCATACTGTGGTATTGTTGACAGACATTTATGCTACACCGTCAACTGGAAGGGAATAGTCAGGACCGAGGTTGTCTAAATAACCCAATCCATTTGGAATAACTACCGCTGACAGGTTTAACAACTCTCTTAGCCAATAAATGGATCTAATCTAAACTATAAAAATAAAATAACTAAATATGCATTAATGAAGATCTACTATATACATTCACTATTCTCACTTTTATATACAACATATACAAATAAACAGGTACAAGATTTATGATAAACCTTGTAAACTAATGTTGTACAAGAAAACCAAATCTTAGGAAAAATTAAATAGATCTAGAACATACTACTAATCTAATTTTAACCTTGAAACTAAAAAAAGGGAAAATAAATGATTGTAAATAATCATGTTTTCACTTAAATAATCAAAGTATTTAAGCTTAAATTTTAATTTACATTCACAAAATATAAATCAAAACAAACATAAAATCATTAACCTATAATTGGCCAGTATTTAAAGAGAATTTTTGGTTGTAACTTCCTATATAACGTTGCTCCAACAACCTGTATGTTAAGAGAAATCTATAGCATAAGCTTGTATAATTCTAAGATTGTGACGGTGTTTGGATAAAAATCACTTTTACCAACAATTTAAATCTTATTTAAAATGCGGAAAGAACAACTTTCAAATCATGATCCTTAGTGAAGATATAATAGATTAATCGACAATAAGAAAATTCTCAATTGAATGATTATATCTTTACAAATATTAATTACATGAATAAACTCAATATAATACAATATTTTTATCAAAATAGTACAATCACCAATCTCAAGATAATTGGGATAATAGACTCTTAAAGACTGAAAAAATTAATACATAAATGATAACAATTAACCATGTATTGATAAAATAGACCAAAGCTAATTTAAATCAATGCATAATCAATTACTCAAAGAATATGAAGTTATTATAATGAAAAGAAAACCATTTTACTCACACGACAAAAACCATTAAGCAATCTAGAATTTCATATTCTTCTTCGAAAATACTGGTCCATTCTCCCAAAATTCCAACCATCCGTTACTCCTTTTGAAAAGAAAAAGTTTACAAAATAAATAATATACAAAAAAGAAAGGATAAAAATCCTCCTCTCAATTTCTTGGATCTCCTTTGGCTCTTAACTTTCTCATATATTTATGCAATGAATGAACAGTGTGGGTGTCACTAACAATTTCCGCCACCTAAAATTTTCCCCACAAAGAAACAAGAATATCTCTCAAATCGTGCATTTGTTGGGGGCATATCCCTCAATTAAGCTAAATGGGTCCATTCTGCAAATGGGTTTTCAATCATTTTGTGATATTCCTCACGGTTTGGCTGCAATATATCCCGCAAAATCATCTATTAGTTTTAGAACACATTTCCAAATATTGTCTCTTGTTGCTCATAAATTATTTGCATCAATCCAATGTTATTTTTGGATCAATTATCTCGAATGTATTTAGATAAAAAGAACAAGCCGTGATCAGATCCGTACCAAATATATGATAATAGAAACCTGTGAAACAAAAATAAACCAATTTAATAACCTAAATATAAAATTGTGAATAAAATAAAATCTAGAACAATAAAATTAAAATGAATTTAAACCAAAAGCTAACTATAAGTTGTAAACAAATATTGGTTATATTTTCCTCTCAAATATGATCTTAAAATTCTATAAGCTTCAATTTGATGGAGAGGAGAAAAATACTATATTTGGGTTTCCACAAAATCAAACAAATGATAGATAATTGTTTTTTATATATATTTTTTTGAAATGAGAGGCAAAATGACAAAATAGTTTATTTAATTAAACCTACCAAATGATTTTGTGAAAATAAGAAACCAACGAAGTTATTATTTTTTTAAGTATTGAACCCATTATTCAAAATAGTCAAACTTGCTAATGAGCAAAAGACGAAAACATAATTATAATTTAAACGAAAGTAAACAGTTGATAAAAATTAATGTTTTTTTTTAAATAATTAAGATTTCTATGCTTGTCTCTCCTTCATTCAAATTTGATCAAATGTGAACAAATTTCATAAAAAAGATGTGTCCCAATAAAATTTCTTTATGTAAAATCATTGTTATTAATCCATGTCTTCAACCAAACCATTCTCATAGAAGATAAATTCAATAAGGAAGAGGCAATAACGAACTCCCAAATTATGAAGCTCGTTCATCAACATCAAAACTCAGTGTAAAGAAAAACAGAATGGCATTTGAATTTCATGAAATTCAAACCAAAGAAAAGAAAATAATATAAACACAAGGCAACCTTGAAAGAAAGCAAACAAATACCAATCCAGTCAAGTCAAAGAGAAACAAAAGAAGAATCCAAGTAAAATTTAGAGGGACCCTAGATTTTGATTAAAGAAAAAGAAGGGTGTTGTCGCGACCAACCAACAAATGGTGATTTATTGGGCGAAGAAGTTATCTCTACATTGATTCAAAACATATCATTATGATGAATTATAGTAAGAGCTATCAAATTATAGTAAGAGCTATCAAGATGCCATATCTTCAAATTTCGTTAAGAAAATCCATTGTTTTGTCTATATAGTATTGATATTAGCTTTACAGACATATATAGATTAATGTTAACATAGTTCATGAATTGAGGGGAAATATCTTGTAAAGAATTAAAATCTGAACTATTGTTTCAACAACGGGTCATGACAGTTTTAAGAAAATGACTTCAATACCACATGCGGGGTTGTTTCTTCCAGCATGCCTTCATAGCCTCAACATGGTTACCTTTTAACCTTTTTGATTTCCTTGATCCCATCTAGTAGTTTAATATCACGTGATGGATCATTCCTGGAATTATTAAATTTATTCTTATAGCATTTTGGTGACTAACTGAAAGTCACTACTCTGGCTTGGTGACCAGTTAGTAAGAAGTGTCATCCACACAAGTCCATGGATGTGAGCAATTGCGCTTGTGATGAGACCTCTTGTTTTTCAGTTGAGAATATTGAAGGCCACTACCCTGGCTCGGTGACCAAAAATGGCAATTTCACTTCTTTAAACTTCTTATGGTCATGATGGATTGACTCATGATGAGACCTTCCAACTCTTTATTAGAAACTTTATGCTTGATTATTTCAATCTCATAGGTGATCCAATCATCGAATTTGATTTTATTATCTAAATAAGAGATTATCTAGAAGATGGCAAAGCAAAAGAGGAATGTCCCTTAAGGACTAGGATTGTGTAAAAATTCTTATAATATCCATTATACCCATAGATCACTCCAACTTTTAGAGACAATTACTTACAAGAATATTGAAGGGAAAGAAGAATGGTAACAATAAAAAAAAAATTGTCTAATAGAGTTGAGATAAATCTAATTTCAAGACCATATTTGGACTATCTTAGTTTATTTGTAGACCAACATGTGGTATGATCTTTTGAATAATATTTCCATATGGTGATAAGTTTCAAACAACAGAGTTATTGAACCAGAAATATAGACAGACAATAAATAAAAGACTCACTTGAAAATAAAAAAGGAACAACATTCAACAAACCAAATCAAATTTTATTGAAATAAATCAAAATTATAAGTACATCGAAAGAAACAAATCAAAAGAACAAAAGCACACTTTCATAAAACGATTTTGGCCAAAGATAAACCCAAGATTTTGGATCTACTAGCATCCCATTGTAAAACAAAGGAAGAACTAAATCATATAAAGTCTCATGTATGGGAAGGTTCCTTCCTTAAGATAATGTTTCATGAGATGTGATTTTATTTAGAGATTAAAGAAAAAAAAATTCCTATTAAGATGAGTGGAATCCTACTTGTGGCATCTTTTGTCAGGGTTGAATTCAGGTGAATTGACAATTCAAATTTACTTATGTCTTTACTTCCATTTTAAAATTTCCATGATGATAATGCCCTTTTTGAAAATAAACATTCAACGAAAATAAGAGAGAAAAGGATTAAAGTGGACTTCCCTCACAACATTCATATTATGGTTCTCTTGGTGTACCCACTTGTGTTCATATTATGGTTCTCTTGGTGTACCCAATCATCGGAGTAACTCCAATCCTACAATGCAAACAAAATCTAATATCAGTAACAAGAATGGGAGTGTATCAAAATATGAAAACAATACATCATACTTACCTTTATAATAATCATTTAGAAACAAAAAAAGCATGACCTTACCATTCCCTTGAACACTTTTCATGTACGAATCCTCCTGCCAATCCACAATTTTGTCGCGATATGGATCACTAAAACATGGAAGAATGCAACTGAGTTAAAAAAATTGTAAAAATTATGAGGACATGACATAACCATCGACCAAGACTGAAGTGCCCCATCATCCTCACATTTTTCCATTTTTTTATAAATTTCTTCGTGTGGAGGATACAAAAATAATGTGTTAAGTTTACCTCCTGTATATTTATTCACAAATAAGGTAAAAACAACCTTACCATTCTCTCAAAAAAATTCAAGATATGAACATTCTAGCCAATCTGCAGTCCTATCATAATATGTGCAATTACAACATAGAATTGTTCGAAAGAATTCATGGATGAAAAATATTTTTGATGAAAATAAGGTAATGGATTGGTATGGAAAGAATCTTGTAAAAGGATCCTAGTGTTATTGGTAGTATTAAAATAACAATAACTTATCATGATTTTTAACTGAAGAAGAAGTGTCTCATTTTCTTTTAACTTCTCATTGGGATCGAATTCTTCGACATTAACTACTTGAGATGAACTAAATGGAAAAAAAAACATCTTTGAATAATCATCACTGATATCAGTGTTTGGTTGATTGTAATTTTCAATCTCAAATAATTGATTATGGAAAAATTTAGATTCTTCATTAAACACAATTTTTGATGAATCAATGGAAGACACAATTTGAGAACCTTTTAAATCATTCCTTAATTCCCCCAGAGATAACAGATTAGAATAAGAAGTAATATGATCATGAGTAGAAATGTTCTCCTCTTTATCTTATGTGTGAAAATCACCATTAATTTGTACCTGATTATATAGTGCAGGATTCATTCCAAAGTGATCTGGAACACATGATTGCATAGCATGATGATAAAAAATATCAGGGTACAAGGAATTATATGTAGAAGAATTGACGAAACAAAATGCATCTCTTGAAATGATAGATATATGCGTTTCAAATTGTGGTTTTGTTCCCTCTCCTTGAATAAACATATTGTCTCTCATCTTATGCTTTTTTAAAGAACACAAGATATTTTCTAGGACCAAATCATTGTCATCATAAAAGGGTGAATGTGAGAGAAAATTACCAGAATTAGATGATTCATTACTAGTTTTGACCAATGTTATCATCTCCCACTAATTTATCTTGAACCTGTTCACATGAGTGAGAGGAAGTTTTACTTACAACAAGATTACCAAATTCACATTCTATATCTTTTACTTCAGAAACAAATGTAATATCTTGGAGAGTTTGACCACGGTCTCCTTTTGAATTCAATGTTCCTTCCTCAATAGAAAAAGACATTGTTGGCAAATAAATATCATAAGCAACAATTGTATCCTGTAAAATGTCATGCTTCTCCTGATCTTCCAAAATGAAGGAAGTTGACAAAACATGTGGTGTTTTAATGACTTCAAGATCATCCCGAACTTTTAAACCATCTTGAGATTGAGTATTAGTTCTCAATTCAGATTGGTTAACAATTAATTGACCTTGCTTGTATGAGAGAGAAACGAGATATTGAAACCATTCATTAATAAGAGACATTTCTTTCAAAGGGAATCTAGTACAAACATGTATGAACCTAATTGAAAAATCATTGAATGATTCATCATTTTCTTTTCTTAAGCAACTTAATTATTCACTTAATTCATCACAATCATAATTGTTAAAATATGATAAAAACTTAATTACAAACTTAGACAAAAAATGAATCGAATTAGCCGGAAAAGATTCGAACCAATATTTAACCCGACCTCTGAAGGTGAGAGTGAAGAATCTGCATATAACATTAGGATCAATGATATTATGTTTTAAACATTTATAAAAAGAATACAAAGATGATCTTCTGAGGAAGTACTCCCTTCTCCATCAAATGTAAGTTTTGACAAGAGATAAAGTGTCTTACTGGGAATTTTAATAGATGGGATATTAAAAACACGTTCCCATACAAAAATTTGGGTGGGAGCCATTGTTGTAATGTGACAATAAATAATTTGGCTCTGAGTTAACTTGTCATCTAACTAGCCCTTAAGCATGTGGATGACATTACTGAAGGATAGATAATGAATCAAAAATAACTATGGGCGAAGAACTTAAATGATTAAATAAATAATTTGAAACTAAAACATTCAAACATTTAATTTTATCAGCCCTCCTAGTGCCATTTGTTGACGGGTGTTTATGAAACACTGTCAACTGGAAGGGAGTAGTTTGGTCTGAGGTTGTCCAAATAATCTAATTC
>SNQJ01S0214505.1:0-15642 GCA_010110895.2 Picea sitchensis | reverse complement strand
GCTCACACTCGACAAAAGGGCATCAGCGACAAAATACAGGGTGGTATTGCCACCCCGTATAGCAAGAGCATATACATGATAATTGTGCATATAAGGCAGTAAATAAATGTGCATGCAAGGCAATAAAACAAGAAAACAAACAAGGTGCATATATAACAGTAAACAAACAATGAGGGGATAGTTACTTACCTGCAGGATCATGTCCCACCACCTTGGTGGGGTTTGAGGAGGCGTCCATTAATGGGTAATGGGCGCCTTCTTCCTTCTAAGGTGGACAAATAATAAGAGTTATCTACTGATTCCATTCCAACCTTGAAGGGTCCGAGCCATGACTGTATACTTCCTTTCACATTAGTAGGCTCTCCTTTCTAGATATCCCACATCCACACTAACTCTCCTTCCTTGTATTTTCGGACCTTGTGTCTTTCATCTTATTGAATCACCCTGGTGTATTGTACTGAGGGAGGTGGGTGGGCTTCCGGAGTAAAGTCTTCTTGTTGGGATGGATGTATTTGAACATCATCTTCATCCTTAGGTCTTTTCAATATCTTGACCGTCCCAACTTATTTATTCTGAAATTGGTCTAGAAGTTGTTGGTACTCTTCTTTCTTGGGCCACTCAATCTGATCAAACTCTTCTTCTGAGGTAAAGGGCATGTCGTCCGGAGAATATTCCTGAAGAGTTTGTATCACATCCTTCTGTTGTTCATTCTTGGCAGGGGCAACATCATGCACATGAGTTCCAGTCAATGGTACGTTGAGTAAGCATCCAGTTGTCCCATCCTTCAATGGCAGTCGTAGAAAGGTGAGGTCCATTTCAAGGGACCCTCCTATCATTGCACCAAACTTTCTAGACAAAAGCATTCCCCACACATCTGGGACATCAACGACTATTATGTCTATGTAAACTACCTTCTCAGGAAATTCCTTTAGTCGTACTTCAATGTTCTCAATCACACCATGTGTGGGCACAGACCTGGATTCAAATCCGCAAACATTTCTATAAGGCCTTGTTGTTTTCAGGCCCATTTGCTGCATGACTTTAAGGGACATCATATTGGCACCAACACCTGTATCTAGCATGCAGTTGTTGAGATATTTGTTGTTCATTTCAAGAGTCATGAAGAAAGGAGGATTGTTCGCTTGCAGCATGATTAGGGGGTCCTCAGGCTCAGGTGCTCCTGCAAAGAAGTTGTTGAAGCGCTCTTTGATCGTCGGTATTTTAATGGCTTCCTTCAGAGGAACATTCACATGCATTTTTGCCAAAGCCCCTTCCAAATCAAAATCAAGAGCAATTTTAAGCTTTGATCGCCGGTAGGTATTTTAATGGTTTCCTCGTAGGACATTTACATGCATTTTTGCTAAAGCCCCTTCCAAATCAAAATCAATAGCAATCTTATCAGCTTTGGGCATCTTGGGAGGAAGAACCTCAAGTTTTGATTGGTTGTTTGCTGGGTTGGTTTGGTTCTTCCTCCCCATACACTTGGATTTCTTTGTTTCTTCAATTTTTCTCTCGCGATTCCTCGGGTCCAAGTTGTTGGATTGCTAACCCTGTTTGTGTCATTTCTTTTAGGGTTTGTTGATGTTCTTTCATCAAAGATGTTTATTTGAGGACATTTCAAAAGAAGTCAGCTAGTGTTGACTTGCCGTTGGTTAGCATTATAAGGACACTCATCTTCCCAATGTGATTAACTGCACTCCAGACACCAGGGAATTCAAAATTACAAACCGAAGAATAAAAATGAAGTCCCAAATAATTTGGGACTTCATTTTCATTCTTTGATTTGTGATTCTAACTTCCTTTTTGAAATGGCCCCTTGAAAGGAGGTCTAGGTGCCCGGGTCTGAGACCTTTCAAGTCTCACTCATCTTGCTCATAATTTCCTCTTGATTCTTCATAACGCTATCCATTGAAGCTTGTAGCTTATCGGACACTGGTGCACGGATCTAAAGTAGGCTCTGCATTGTGAACTGCCGCTTGACTTCTATCTTCCCTCTTGGGTTGGCAAAGGCTCAATCTTCGATGACATAAGATTCCTTTCAATCTTGGTGGCAATTTCCCCGAGCTCGAATGGATTGAGGATTCTTGTCTCTCAGAAGATACCCCAACTGGCTATTGAAAGATTTAGTGTAAAGATGCATAAGATAATCATCTCTCGGCTGATGTCTTGAGGAAATTCATTGGAGCACAGCTTCAAATCTAGTATGAAATTCCCTTATTGATTCATTCTCACATGCTTAAGTAATCCCATGCAAACGAAAGTGAGTAGTATGTTTGGGTCTTCTTTGATGCCCACCTTTTGAGAAAATTCTTCATTGTCCATAATCTTAATACTCCCATCGCAAAGATACCAACGCCTAGCAACATCATATGTAGCAGAGAAGAGCTTCACACCAAGTCTTCAAATTTCATTAGCACAATGGGGTGAATAAAGAATGCCCGCTACCATGTGTGTTCTTTTCAAGACCGAGCAGTATCAATGCCGTAAACTTAGGCAACCACTCTTTTCATACTTGGGTGGCATTTTCCTGGTTACCAGTATAGCCGACATGTCTAAGGGCTTGAACAAATTAGGATGACCATTGTCTTTGATTATGGATGTGGTTTGGATTGTTCACGTATTTTGTAGTACCGACCGAAAGAGGTAGACATGTTTAAAGGAAGTCTCTTTCCAAAAGTGACTTGACAACAGGAATTAGCAGAGGCTTCCTTCAAAAGTTATGGGAGGGTTATTGCACCTCTTCTCGGTTTGTGGAGTCGCAAGATAGTTTCCTGAAAATACCAAAGAAAAAGGGGGAAAGGCTAGTGGAGTCACCAGTAAGCTTACAAAAGGCTAAGGCAAGGCTTACTGAAAGATAAGCGTCGCTGGAGGAAGGCGTAGACTCGTTCCCCTGCTAATCCACGCCAAAATGTTAATCGCATGGTTTGTGGTGGAAGGGTTTAGGCTTGACTCAAGGGATTAAATCGGCGTAATCAGAGCTTCCCACCCAATCGCCACCTCGATGGGGGCTCTTCTATTTAGGATGGCTAGTCCAAGGAGACGTCCCTAAGGCAATCTGGATTAATGAAGGGCTAAAGGTATAATGGATCAAAGTGAGAGATTCTCTTCCACAGATTAATTCAAAGATGAGAGATAGTCAAGAAGAATGTCTTCCAATCGGATGGCACCCTCAAGCCATGTGTGACAAGACAAATAAACTAGAATATGTGCTGCAATGGGTTAGTAATTCAAATTATTAATGACACTACCCTCTTTAAATATATACATGAGCAATGATCAAATGCTACATTGACTTCAAGCTCAATGATGGCTAAACAAAGACAAAATGACTTATATCACTCTTCAATAAATGCATATGAGATAATGAGTATTCAATGTACACAATTAAACCCTTGTATTATATCACAATGCAATGAAAATCTCAAATCAGCTCACATAGATAACGTTGTTATACACCTATATTGTTGCCGCTATAGGTGTGACATCAAGCACTAATCAATGGGTCAAAATGAAGACAAAGAGTAAACCGTTTTCTTCAATAAGCTTATAAATGAAATTACTAACTCAAATGTCTATCAAAATAAGTGAAAATAGTCACAAACATTGTGTTAAGAAAAGATCAAAGTAATGTGACGCCACCTATATAAGTTTGCTGCAGACACTATGACTCTAAAAGAGATTTGTTAGAGAGGCCAAAAAGGTAACGTTTTGCAAAATTAATCCAATGGAAAAGTGTAAAACCTATATGGCCACCTAGAGGAGGAGACTTTGGCCACAACTTTAGAGAAAACAAGAGTAAAATAGTTAGACGCCACCAGGGTTAGGTTAAAACAACAGGTTAGTCGCTAGGGTTAGGCTAGGGTTTTCAAGTAAAAGGTGTTTGAAAGAGATTTGAAACATGAACAAGCTCAAGATTTCTTCTAGACTAGTGCCTCGGGTTAATGGAGTCAATTTGAAGTGAGACTAAATGGTTTAAGAGAAACTTAAACTTAAGGACAGAGTTAGGCTTGATGGTGTTACAATGGCATTTCACCAACCCAAAACCCTAAGAAAGAAAGACTTCTACCGTAGGGTGTAGCTAAGGCTAGGCCTAAAGCTTCTTCCTCTCTCCTTAAGACTTCTTTGGAAAACGGCTAGCTTACAAGCACAAACCTAGGGCTGAAAAGTGCTCTTACATACAAGGCCTTTCAAAACTCTAGAAGTAAACCCCTAGGTGTAAACTAAATTAGGCTCAGGGACGCCTTCTTCTTCTTCAATTTGTGCTTAAACTAACCTGCATGAGAGGGAGGTTAGTAGAAGCTATGGCTAGGCTAAACCTTCTCAAATCAAATGGCTATAAGCTTTATTCATAGGGACATGAAGCCACAACCTACGGTGTGTTGGCTCCTAGGGTTTCAAGAATTAAGCAATGACAACAAGATAACAATTAATGCAAGATGTTAAATCACCACCATTCATTCAAGAAGTGTTTTGATGAAAACACTTACAGATCATGAAGAAGCATAATCCATACCCTAGTTGTAAACCTTCCAATGAATAAAGCACCAATTTTGCCAAAAAAAATAGTCCTCCAAGAAGTTGGGCCTCACTCCAAAAAGAAGCAAATATCCAAGACAAGAGCTAAAATGATATCTCTCCAAGAGACCAAGCGTATGTTATGATAAAATGAAGAGGCAACGGCCCCTTTTTATATGACTTTTCTTGACCTTTAATTTACAAAAATAGTCAACAAAACAGCCTTGTCGGCTGACATTAATTGTACCAATTATTTGTCACTTCTTACATGCCTAAAAATGTCAAAAATAAGCTAATAATGAAGGCGTCAAGGCCCTTTAGGGGAGACGCTGGCCCCTTTAGGAAAAAATCACCATCCTGTAACGCACGCCGCTCCCCCGCTCCCTTCGCAGGCCCGCTAAGTGTGCCGCCCAATCCCAAACACACCGCTCTCGCCTCCAGCATCCGCTAGTCCTGGGTGGCGCCCAATCCATCTAGGTCAACGCCCTCATCCGCAAGGGGTCGATCCCCCATAGGCTAGGTCTCCTTCAAACGCCCGATGAGGGCGCCCTTCTCTTCTGCGTATTGGGCTTGTCACAAACCCTCGCCCCGCCGGCCATCCTAACGCCCATCCGTGGGATTTTTCAGCCCCATGGAGGTCCGAACTAATAATTCCCACATGCACCAACTTCCTCCGGGTACCTATCCACTGCATGGTCCCCAGACATCAAAGACTACGCCTCCGTGGGCTCATCACCGACGCCAAGTAGCAATGTTAACCATATCTCATCATTAAATTACCAAACACATGCATGAAATCCATAGAAATCTCTAAGAGCTCAAAGACATTACTAATGGCACTCCACTATACAAAGCTAAGGGAAACCAAAAGGGCAACCTATTGGGCCACACCCACAAGCAAGAAATGGAAAGTTTCAAAGGGTCATTCAAACCATGTATAATGAGATGATGTGGTTTTTAGGGATGTCTAGTCACGTTTGCATTTCAAGGGTCGGTGTTGTCTGTGGGTGCCTTTTGTAGGGAGGTGAGTTGTACCCGGCCATGGATGCATTTTTCCAAGCCCTTATTGCCTTTATCTTTCTTTATTTGCATTTCTTTACTACAAGCCTTGAATGAAAGAGGACACCGCCTTGGCTTGGTGGCCAGAGTCGACAGCGTTACCCACTAGTATTCGTAAAATGAAGCACGTTTCGTGGATGAGACTCCCTTCTCTTTGGCTACGTAACCAAAGGTCATCATGGTTTGGTGACTAGATATTGGCAATGTCATACCGCTAAATACCTATGGAACATAATGGGCTTCCGCCGCGGATGAGACCTCCCATCCCTCTGGTTAGGTCTTGTATTTATTTATGTTATCATTTTCTTAGGGTCCCTTAGTTTCTTATCGGTAGGCCTTTTATTGCCTTCTCGAGATCCTATAGAAGCGCATCTCTAGGTTTTCATTTCCTATGGCTTTATCTTTACCAGCTGCTTACTGGCCTTTAGCCCTTCTTCCCACAAGACAAGATGTACCCCGATGGTCATCGAGGGCCGCATTAGGGAAATGGGATGGATGAGTGAGGTTTTAAGATGTAAAAGTGATAATATGGTGGGGAGCGGACGATGGCTCAAAACCCCCCTTGGCTGCTAACCAAAACCCATGAATACCAACTTGCTAAGCTACCCAATCACCACCCCACCGGTCAAGTGGGATTTCAGTAAGATCCAAGGGCCATCCGAAATGAAAGAAACCTAATGCATACATAAGTAGTTGCTATATAATGATCAAATATGACACATACCATGATACCCTCGCACTGAATTACCTCATGAAGCAGCCTTTCTCTCGATGCAAGCCTAGGCTTCAGAGGATGGAAGCCGGTACTGGCCGACAGACAAAGTCAGCCGAGAGAAGAAGAAAGATGGCCCTCCAGGACCATGCTCAAGTCGCCTCGCCTTCTGCATCTACGTTCAGGGACCATGGGCTCCTCGAGACATGATCTCCTAGTTATCCCTAGATAGCGGGATAACAAGACCATGCGTACTAAATGAGGGGAGGGGGATGGATGATACATGGCAGCAGGAGAAAGGTGGTTCTGGAAGATGACATGATGGGAGAAGGCTCCACGCAGCAAACACGTATACCGGAGAATGATGGGACGACGTTTGTTGACCGGGCGCTAAGAGATCTCTATCGGCCGAAAAGTCGCTACCGATCTCCAGACCCTTTAAAGGTAGAAATGCGGGGGTCCGGAATTGCCCCTTTATCGCCGTTGATCAGTACGCCGACCGACCGGTTGAAGATAGCTCTATTCCGGACACCCCTTCCGCTTAAAGGTAGAAAGGCAGTAGGGGTCCTAACTCTAGCGTGGACCATTGGATTTGGGTGCACGGGATGCATGCCGCCCGTGATCCGTCAATCGCTTAACACAAAAATACGGCTAATTCCAAACTTAGGGACAAGTGGGTTTTAACCCATCCTTTTGCATTCTAACCCCCTTACAAGAAATATCGCTAACGTGATCCCTATGACTAATGATCCCATTGAGGGTGAATTTTTGATGCGTGATCATGCTCGACGCATAAAAATTGTGGACCGGGTACACATGGGGAGATGATTAATTTGGGCCTCTATGGGGTGGAAGAGCCCATCAAATGGTTGTTGGAACCCCATCTGTGGGAAAAGACAGGACAATGATTGGTCGAGCCTTGCAATAAGAGAAGAAGGAGGATCGCTTTCATCCGTAGACACCTTATTGAGCCCACCCCAAGGGGTTGACCCACTACAAGTGGAATAAAAGCCCCTTTGATGCCCTGTATTACCTAGAGCCATGAAATCATCTCCAAAGGTATGGCATCTTGACAGAAAGGGGCTAAGTGGCATGTGTGGTAGGATCTTGAGGCCCAAGGAGGGCTAACGCTTGTCATCTTTTGTTGCATTTTGCCCTAAAAGGGTCAACGTCTCCCCAGAGGGGCTTGAAGTCTCGCTTATTGCTCATTTAGGGTTTCATTTAACAATTTAATGTAAAACAATGCGATTTTTGGTTTGTAGCCTTGTCGGCTATTTTTTTTAATGACCTAAAATTAATTAAAAGGTCATGATACACTATATATTGAGGATGTTTTCCCCTCATTTGAACATAACACAACAACTCGCTACTCTTGTGAGGTCTGATTTTTGCACCCTACTAGGGTAGTTTTGTCTCTAAGTGAGGCGCACTTGTTGATGTAGAAGGATTTTTGGCATCTTTGGCATTTCTCTGAAGGAAGGTTTACAACTAGGGTTTGTACATGATTTTCTTCATGATATGTAAGTGTTTCTTGCAAAACTTCTTAATTGAATGGTTGTGTTTAAATTTCAGATTTACTTTATAAAATTGTTGATTTTGACACCCTAGGTAAATACAAGCACACAAGTAGGTCCTTATTTCATGTCCCCTTAGAGAGAAATTTTAAGCCATTGAAGAAGAAAGATTGAGCCTAGCCTTTGCTACACTCCTCTTGCTTTTCCCCTTAAGCTTTCAGATTGATTTTGAAGGTTGAAAAGGGGTGACGCCCTAGTGGGCCTAGGTTATCTACACCTAGGGCCTCCATCTTCTAGGGTTTGAAAGTTTTGCCCTTGCAACAGTCTCTCTCACTTCATCCCTCTAGTTAGAATTATTATTTATGCTAGCCATTTTGCTAAATTGACCAAAGAAGGAGGAAAGTGCACGAGGCCTTGCTTAAGCAACACCTGAGTGAGCCTCTTTTCCCTAGGGTTTTGATTCTAGGCCCTACCTTAAAAGACTCTAGAACCTTCTTGTCTTTGGTCTTTATCCTTCAAAACTTTGTGCCCTCTTCTTGTTTGAATCCATCTACCTTTAGGCAATCATCTTAGACACACAACATTGAGATCATAGTGTCCAAAACAAACTTTCAAAACCTTTAATTTTGAAACCCTAACTAACAACCAACCCTAAAAAGCTGACGTCACACTTAGTTACATTCTATGTATTGATGTAGAATTTGTCTCTATAAGCAATTGGATGATGATCTAAAAAGCATTTATTGAGTAAAGTATTGATTAGATACATTGTTGGCTTGATCATCTTGATAGTTATTGATGGATTGATGCTTTTTCCATAGCTAATTGATAAAACGCTGACCTCATTGATATCTATTGTTTTGCATTGCTTATTAATTGATATCATCGAGATAGTCATATGAAGTAATAACCCATTGAATTATAGCTTGCACATATAATTTTTATTGTTGTCTTGTTTTGGGAAGTGTGTTCTCGGCATATTACACTTCTTTATCAATGACAGCCGGACCTTCCTCGATCTTGGTGGTAACTTGTGAGGAGGAAACTTAAACTTGACTTTATACCTTAGCCTCTTCTAAAACTAGGTTTTCGGGACGATCCCCTGGCTACCTCCCTAAAGAGAAAGAACCTCCCATTGAGGTGACATTGGGTGGGGAAGGTTCATCGCACAGTTTGTAGCTAGATCAGCCGGCTAGAGAATTGAGGCCAAACTGTGTAAATGTAAGATGCAAAGAGGGATTTGGATGGCTCTATCCTGTAACCTAATTAGGTGAACCTAATAAAGAAGAAATACTTTATGGATGTAGCCCCGTGGTGGGGTGAACCATGATAAATGTGTGTGTGTACTTTGTGCCTCGACCTAATGTGTTCGTCTCTTTAAGCAGGGTGCTTTGTATATTTGTTTAGATAGATATATTTATGATTTTTCCTTTTCCAGATATGAATGAATATTAGTTCCGTATGTAAGATGCTTAGTGCTTGATTCATTGAATCTAATCTATCTTGTTATGCCTAAGTGATGAATTATCTTAGATCTAAGTACATACCACAATGCTCTGCGTTATCCCAGAAGTATCATAAGGGTTGAATATCGATGAAATAATTTATGCTAAGTGATTGTTAATTGTTATAACGAGATCCGTATCCCAACTAAGGTTTTACACCGACACCTGCAACCACCCCCTACCTCTACCTTGGTGAGACTTCACCGGGGCTTCGGTGTGTTGTTGAAAGGGACAAGAGGCTAGGTTTTTCTAAGGCATTGTGGTAGCGTTGAACCCCTGGTTTGCCCCTATGCCAACAAATGGTTCCATTGCTTAACGCACCCTGCGGATTGCTAGGAACCGAGCGAAGAAGCTTTAGGTGCAAAGATTTATCCTGAAATTGTGAAAGATCTTTGCATGGATCTATGCCCTAGTGACCAGTGATCCACTTGATCTAAAAATTTCGCTATTTAAGAAAGGAGGATGGATCTGAAGGAAAGAAGTTAGATCTACAAGAAAATAGGTTGATATTGAAGAAAAGCATAAGTTCGTAAGATATGTGTCTGATAAAGGTAAGAAGAAGTTAAAATTTCTTAGATCCGAAGCTTTGTGCCCTGTAGAAATAAAAGAAATGAAACTTTTGTTTCTAAAGTATGGATTTAGGTATGCTTGATAAATTTTATCCCAGTTTGAAAATTAGGGAATTATTAGATGAAATAACGCTTGATATGAATAGATCTGATAAGAATAATGAACCATATGTTATACCCATGCATAGAAAGAATTTTGGACTAACCAATGTGATGCGTAGGATCCTAAAAGAAATTTTTGCAGGCTAGCCATTAAGTGACCTCTAGTGTTGTACAAGAAATGTTTGATGATTGTGAGAAAGAGAGGATTAACTCTTTGTTGCTAGCCAGATGACCAAGACATCTTGCTAAGGAATGCCTAAGAGAAGACCTAGTTGTATTTGTAGTAAAGCTATGGACCATGAAGTACTAGATTTCAGAATGATTGTTAGACTTGAAAAGTTGAATATGGAGCAAGCAAACTCTCAAGGAGATCAAGAGACTAATATTATAGATAACCCCTTTAAAGAATCAGAGATTATGTTGCTAAAATGAAAGAAACCTTGGATAAACATAAAATGTTAGTTTGTCAGATATTTTCAAAGAAAAGGAGAAAATCAAGTAAGAATAGGAGACTTTGACATTGATCGTATTCGGATGAAGGAACATAGATTAAAATTATGACAGAAGTACTTGGGAAACCCTAAGAAGGCCCGCTATGGTTCCTTCACTAGGGAAAATAGGTTTTTAAAGGAAAATGGTAACCCTATGTGTGGCGTGATTACCCTGATAGCTATGAGTACCCATGGAGCTTCGACTAAGGAATAATTCAAAGTTATTAAATTTATTGAGGACTATGCCCCATTTCCAAATTTGTTAGGTAAGACATGGATTGCGCACTGCATCTCGAAAAGAAGAAAAAAGGAATCCCTAGAAACAAAAGAAGCAAGAACTCATGGAATTTATGACTAGAGATCGCCTACTTAATTGAAGAAAAAGAGAATAGATCTAAGCTATTAAACAATAGGGACTTGGATGTCAAAGCTATAAGAACATTAGAGGAACCACATAAGACCTAAATACCTAATCCATATGATGAAGGTGTATTACCCTTGGATCTAAAGAAATAATCTCATCATCGCGAATTGACTATGTCGAGAGAAGATAAGAATCGTAATGGAAAAGACATACCAAGACCTAACTCATTGGAAGAAGGCTAGGAAGCTAAGCAAGAAGAGCCAAGATTGAAAAGTTACGTAAGACTCCAAAGGAAACTTCTACGTATGGAAAATTCACAAGAATTGAGGTTCATCAGGATATCGTAACAACGACATATGGCACTTATTCGTGGCGAAGCACTATAGCCATTGGACCAATATACCCATTCAACTTTCACCCCGAACGGATAGAAAAGAATTAAAGGATCACAACCGCACCATTGGACCATGCTATAACAAATGGATCAACGTCATGGAAGCTTCAGCACCCATTGCAAGTAGACCATTGAAAAATTTCCTATTTAGCTTGTTGTGTCGTTCCCTAAGAACACTTTTTCCAACTAAAAAAATCGAAGCCAGCAAAACTAGTTATTGTCTACAGTGATCATTGCAAGCATATTGTTCATCCTAGTGCAACATTTTGAGATCCTCGTGACCTCAATTATCTTTCCCGAGTGTGTATGTCCGACGTGCTCACCATAGTTGAGGAATCCGTCATATAGGTCCTTCTCGATTTAATGACCGAGAGAGTCATATCGAAAAGAAGAATTTGTCCAACAGATTCCAAGCATCATCGGTGGGAGGAGTGAAATCCTCCCCATCCACTGTTTGAGTAGGAACATCTCGAGCCGACGCAGAAAGAAGAACCAAGCATAAGGACGACATAGCCAACGCCAAGTTAGTTCCATCCATCCTACCAGCCTACATACCCCCTCTAAGCGGTGAGATTATTAGGGACGCGCTTCGTTAGAGACTTTGAATACACCCTAGTCAATCGTGACATCTATCGAAGGAGCACGCGACTCACCGCTGATCCACTATTTTTTGCATGAAATGAGAGCCGAGATAGAATAAAGAAATGCACGTAGATATTGCATATTTAATAATATAACAGAAATGTATCGTAGATGCAACCATAAACATAGATATACAAAGTAATACATGATTTCTACTAATCAAAGAAATGTACAGACCGTAAAAATACAGAAAGGAAAGCACTCCTCGCTAGAATGGTGGTAGTTTTATCTCCGAGAAGAGATGTGACGGCTACTGCGATTCGCAAGAAGATGATTACAATGAGGCCTCAAGGCCCTTTACAATAAACTGGAATGCCAAAAATTCCTATACATCCAAAACCCAACCCTAGGAGATAGCCAAAAGTCATGTGGGCCCCGCTTTGCAAGTGAGTACATCAACTCGGGTCAGAACTTTGCATAATGCATCTCTTTGTTTTAGGCGTATGATAGCTCGCTGGAAAGGTATCATCGTGAGGGAGATTCATTTTGGGGGCTCCACCATGCCTTTGGCTATCATCGGTGAACCTTGATCTCGAAAAACCTTCGCTTGGGCCCTCAAAATGGCCCCGGAAGTTAAAACCTCGCCAAAATAGTAAATTGCCAAAATTGCCATAAAGTCGCTTTGAGCCATTTGAAAAGGTGGGTGGGCCATAGATATCCAATCAGATCAATCCTCCCTTCCTTAGGGAAGCAATGGTCTCCATTGGCGCTGAGTTCCCCGGGAGAGGGAAAAGCATTTGTTGAATCACATCTTGGTGAGCCGCTGTCACCGAGACGTTGTGTCAGCCGGGCCAGGTAGAAATCAGCATTTAACCTCGTTATGGGTTGAGGCTACTCATAACAAGTCGATATACATGAGAGGATGATGCGGCGAATATTTTCACTTTGAGACATCCTTGTTGACTTTCTTTTGTTGGATAAAAGGTGCTTTGGGGTAAAGGCTATAGTGGTCGCAGCGGTGTCCTTTTGTTCTCCTTTGAACATTGTGAAGAAGCTAAATTTTGCGGTATTAGATACTACCTTGCGGCACCATTTAGGTGGAACAACGGAACTACCTCCGTATTTTGGTGATATGACCCCTGTAAAGTAACAATGACACCACGGTCGAGACTCATAAAATGCGATGTATGCCTCCACATATATAAGGTCTAAGAGAACATCACGTATATCCAAGTAACATCACATAATACCTCATCCTTGAAGGGGTTGGATGCCGGGATGACACCATTAATTCATTGGCTGACACACGGCATCTTGTCCCGTCGGCCAACTGGATAGCGTTGTATGGTCGCTGGGTGTGGTAAGCTAAAATCCCAATTGTTTGATTTACACCCTCCGTTGAGATGAGGTTCTTCCTCGCTTCCGCCATTTATCAATAAAATGCAACGGGTCCCTTTGCCCACATTCTGCGGAATCGAAAAGGCGCCCTTCAAGATCTCGGTTCTTTCCGTTGAATCTGTCATGGGTCGCTGGCTACCAGTAGTGTGGATTCCGCCAGCGTGATCTCGGCCCTTTACCATTATTTCGTAATCGTGATCAATTAGGGTTCGCTCTTTGTCTTGATCTCAAACGCATCAATGACTTTTTGAGCTTATTATCATCTATCGGCAGCAAAGCTGTGGGCTTTGTGGAACTCAGCACCGGCTTCTCGTGTCCTTTCTTTGTCTTCCCGCGGACTCTTTTTTCTTGTGGTTTGGACTGGTTTTTTGAGAGACTGCTTGTTAGGGCTGCCTTTGTCATACTTCGGTTGTTGAATATTTGCGTAATCTAAATTCTTATTTGTTCTCGGGTATTAAATTTCTCGCCTTCAATTTTAGCAAGATATCGATAAGCAACACCTAGTGATGAGATGTCCGTAAAATCCATTTCTGTTTGATGTATCCGTAGAGCCCTATTGTCGCCCTATCACATTAATTTTGATAACGGAGCTAAGTCCGCTCACTTAGTGTGTCCTCGAGGCACAATGCCTAGGTTCTCCGTCCACACTATCACCTTGACTGAACTCCTCTTTCCTTCAGCTTACTCCTAGGTAAGCCAATGGGGGTAGTCCCTAATTACTAGATGTGATTAAACCTTTTAAGGTTCTAGGAGTTAATTTTAATTGGTTAAAGGCTAAGGGGAAACTATCCTAAGATTCTCAAGTAGAAATGCAAAGTGCAAGTCTATCTATATGTTAATCAACCCTTCCAAAGTCAACTAAGACTAGTGCCTAAGGTTGGGCAATGGGGTCAACTAAGTTTGAGGGTGGTTTATTGCAAAGTGTTTACAAATGACCCAAGTTAAATACCCACAACTTAAAGATTACAATTACTTACAAAAATAATCAAGATAATATAATGATTACACAAGATACAAGTAAATACAAAGATACAAGGAAATGTAAGTGATATTTTTACACATGAGCCAAGCATTCCAATAACACTTACCTCATTGGACTACTTTCACCGGCAAACCATAAAACACTAAGAACAAAGAAGGTGATGCCTCCCAAGTGGGATACCCAACCCTTCTTTGATTCACACCACAAAAAGCAATGAAGTAAGATATAAAAATGTTTAACTCATATGCTCACATAAACATGAAAGACACAAATCATATAGTTGCAATGTGAAATTAAAAGCATGAAGTAATCATCAATGTATGCTTAGGAACACACATTCTAAGTCCCCAAACACACACAAAGATTATGCAACTAGATGTTTAAGGAGTTATTTAAAAGTTAGATAAATTTTATTCCCCCTAAACTATGGTGTTTTAAGCTTCCTCCCTCCCTACAAATTACCGCTTCTGGGTGCTCACAAGATAGTAAGGGGCAACGAGGCCCACCCTAGCTCTTCCACACTGACAAGAAGAGGCATCTTCCCGGAGAGGATCCCTTAAGGATCACGGGACGGTCCCCCGCCACTTCCTCCATTGTTTTCCTCCCAACCCATTTTAGATGGTGGAGATTGCTGAATAAAGCCCCTAAGTTGTCTAAGTGTTATTATGACCCTCGGGTGGGTCTTTAGGTGTGTTGGGTTGCTTTTAAGAGTGTTTTAGGTACTTAAAATTTTACTTTTTAGCGCATAGCCGAATTGAAAATGATGGAGAAAGTGTGTTTGCAAGATGTAAATTAGATGACCATTAACACATCAAAACATAAATGGCAAGTTGCAAGATATATACCATTCATTCATTAACCATTCCACATGTAGATTTGCAAGTTAAAGGTGAAACAAAATGTGCTTGAAAGATGTAAAGCTATGAATGTAAATGCTTAGCCCATAAAATATAACATGAATGAAAAGAACATTAAGCAAAGATAACCATCATAGCATCACATCACCATTTAGACATTCAACTTGCAAGATAATAGGGCAAGAACAACTTGCCTTATGAAAATGAGAAAGAGACTTAGATTAACCATTCATCAACACAGATTTTATGTTAAACCCATGTAAAAGTAGATATGCTTGAAAATGGAAAATTTGCAGATGTGAGAGATCTATTATCCTAAACCATGAAAGATCACATGTGCTATATAGACCAAAACTTAGAAAATAGATGAGACGAATAACTTAAACAAAAGACTAGTTTTACCACTTAAGCATGACTTAAATTATTCATCCATGAAACATTAAAAACGTGTAAACGGAAATAACTTAAAAGATAAAAGCAAGATTATTGTGATGACTACTCTAGATTATATTTTAAACCATTAAGCATGTAATCATCAAAGATAAGTTTCCCTTAAGCCTAGCGATTTTGGGGATTACTCTCCCAAGGTGCAGGCACA
>SNQJ01S0214504.1:0-15642 GCA_010110895.2 Picea sitchensis | reverse complement strand
ACATAACACAACAAATGATAAAGGAGTTCACCCCTCTCTTGGGCTACATCTCCTGGTCCAGCTTCCAATGGATCTTTTATATTATTTGCTCAAAGTGATAAAATATGTGCTTTACAATGCTCAAAATGCCAAATAGATGGCTCAAATGGCTTCAGAACATCCAAAAACCCCTGGCTGGGCTTTTTCGGCACCTGATTTGGCCAAAAATTGAAGAAGATAGGCTTCCTAGAAGTTCCCCTTCAAACTTGCTATCTCTGGATCGCCAAAATGCACCTTTGTGTGTCCAACCTAGCACACGCGCTCATTTTCGTGCTAAAACCTAGCACCGGGCGCATAACTGAAAACCGTGCAAACTATAAAACAGTTAGGGAACCTAGCCCCTAACTGCCAAACCGTGGACATATGGGTCATATGACCGCACCCGCACATAAAAAAAGGCCAAGTTAAAAACTTATGGTAATGTGCCAAGTGTCCAGGCGCGCAGGCTCTGAATTCATTTGAAAAACGCGCGCGGGTGGTGGTTATATGGTAAACAACATGTAACCGGGGGCCGAGGCTTAGCCCCAGCCCGGACTGCGCCCAACCGTTACATATTGCAAATTCAAATAATTTTAAAACCATATACATATTAAGAAAAAATGGTGGGCATGCCAGTNTGGAGGTCACGGAGTTGAGTCCTGTTGACTACACAAATTTTAACCATTGCCCAGGTGACACGTGGCGGCCCTTGCTTGGGCCATGTGTCACCAATCCATTCGCCACAAAGATGCCACGTGTCAAGAAATGATTCGACCGTCCAACTGCCAACTGTCCGCCAAATCATCCCTACCACGTCAGCGTACGGACCTACCATGTCATCGTACGGCCCTACCATGTCAGCATCCGTACGGATTGTACGAACTGTACAGTCAGCAATTTTTTTTTGCTTATTTGACGATTTGAACAGAACGCGATATCTCACTCATCCAACGTCTGTTTGAATCCGAACGAGTTGTGTTGGGTTCGTGACGACGAGACCTACGCACTCGTTTGATTTGAAGCGATTCTGAGCACTTTGAATTTTGAGAAAAATTTGATCCTCTGGATCAAAAACTTTGGGCATGGGGTGCATGCGATAGGAGGGAAATGTAACACTCACCTATGGGTGCCTTTGTTGAGGGTGAGTTGTGCCTTGTCATGGATGCAAATGTTTCCAATCACACTTATTGTCATTTATTTTTATCTTTGCTTTCTTATTTTAGCTTTCCTTCTTCATGCTGCAAGGAAAGAGTTGATGGCCACCGCCCTAGCTTGGTGACCAGCTAGTGGCAGTGTCACCCACAAACATTTCACGGAAGTGAGAAGGTTGGCTCATGATGAGAACCCCTTTCTCTTGGCCATGCAACCAAGAGCCACTACCCTGTCTTGGTGACCAGTTGGATGGTAGTGTCATACTGCTACATGTTCATGGTCATGATAGGTCAACTCGTGATGAGACCTCCTATCCACCAACAAATGCCTTGAGTGTTTTATTCATATGTGGGTCCCTTTTTCTTGCTGAGAAGCGTTTCAGTGCTTTCTCAGGGATACCTAGGTGAAACATCTCAAAAGTTTAAATTTCGCTCTTAACTTTTGCCAGCTACACTGCCCCCTGGGCATTTAGCCCCTTCTTCCCATGAGGTAAGTTACAACCCTTTCCAAGTGGATCCTTCCCCAATTCCCAAAAATGTGGATAGATGGAGGGGATAAATATGGAAAATGGTAAGTATGGAGGGAACATGCAATGACTCTTCAGAGATCCACTAGGTAACAACCTATCCTAAAAGGAAACCAACTTAATAAGGCACCATGTGACCCTCCCAGGTTTGGAAAAGGCAAAGAGCATAAAGTCAAGAAAACATTATGAAATAAAAAAAGATTCAATGCAACATGTCTAAATGTTTTAAAAATCAAAGTGATACATACCATGATACCCAGACTTATTACCTCATGGAGCAAGACTCATTTACATTTTAGGACCAAGCCGATGTCATGAATACTATTGTTGGTGATATGTGGACTGCATTGAAGAAAATAGGGTCCCTTCTAGGCCATGCTTAAGTCGCTTGGCTCTCGACACTCCATGTCTAGGACCTCTGGGCCTCGAGATGTGATCTCCTTAGTTATCCCTAGGCTAGGGGATAACATATGGCTCCAACTTGGGGACGTGTGTTCGCGGTAGAGCACATGAGAACTTCAACATCTCTGGTATGTGTTAGGACCCAGAAATGTCCCTTTTTCACTATATCTTTTTCTCATTCAACCTTATCTTTTCTATGCTAAATGCCTAATATCATGTTTGCTAAGACCTTTTTCCCAAGGTATGAATCATTGATCTTGCTTTTATATTCTTATTTACTTAACACGTTTGAATGGTAGCGTTTCTCATATTTTACCCATGAATGTTCAACTAATGACCAAAATGTGTAGAACAACCAAGTCTTGAAGAAATATTGTTGTTGTTACACCAGCTGTTACAGTTGTGCACCAGTTCTGCATGTTGTTACACGACTACAGCAACTACGCACCCTTTTTTGAAGTTGTTACACTGCTGCAACAGATGTCCATCGATCCTAGAAGCTGGTATATCATTCAAATCCTAATCCTAAAGACCGACCCTCAAGGCGGTTACACGTTTTGGCTCATGCTGGTGATCAAGATCATTTACCGATTTTGTAATGATGTAAAATCTTTTATATCATACGAATAGCTTGAGAATCTTTGATTCTCAAGGTTGTTCTGAGTCCATTTCAACTGAATGACTCTATCTTTACATAGCAGAGCTTTTGTAATCATTGGTATGGAAGATTAGTTGTGGAACAGTGAAGTGAAGTGAAGCATATTGTATCTGAACATTTTTGTGGGTTAATAAAGAAGTGATTTGAGTTTCTCCAACCTATTGTAGTCTTTTCGAGTGGATTCAGTGAGAAGGAAAGGGCCCACCTTCCTCACAGACTCCCCTCTATTTTGAATTTTAGATTAATTGTTTTGATTTGGATGATTTATCTGTTTAGCATTTCTAGAATACATTTGTTGTTATAGTTCAGCCCCTTTGTGTTAAGTGCACATCAATTTGTCATGGGAGTTAGAGTCAATTGTTGAATACTATTAGAGAATTGCTTTCCCTTTTCTGCATTAGATTAAATCTTTGTTTTCAAGCAAAAGAAAATAAAAGTGTCAATTCCCTTTTTGCAATTAAGTAGATTTCCTTTCAGCTATCACCACAGAACTTCCTTTTGCAAGAGTAAAATAGAAAATTAGAATAGATTAGATAATCCAGGATTCTTATACACATCAAAATAGATTTCAATTATGCAAATGTGATTTCAATTCAGTAGAACTCCAGCTGTGTCAGCAACTTGTTTTAGTGTTCATATTTTCAACTCTGTTTCTTTTAGTGTTAATTTGCCTTACTGCAATTGATTAGTGTTGCTTTCAAAATCTAGCATAGATTGTGCACAATTATCTTACAATAACAAAACTTTCCTGGGTTTGACAATTCATATTGAACACCTTAATTATCTATTTATTTAGACAATTAAAGTGCCCAAAATTTTGGCGTCGTTGTTGGGGAAGATAATTAGAGATTCTTGTAAGCACATTAGTTTTTTTTTTCTTAGGAATGAGTAGTCTACATGAATCAAGGAACAAGAGGACGTATCCCTAAAAATACTAACCCTACAGGTACCAGAGGATGTGGTGGAAGGAATCCTGCACTGGGAAGGCCAACCTTTGTTGATGAGATTATAGCCAGAGTAGATTCTTCTTCAGGATCTATCTTTCGCCCTTCAAATACTCCAAGAAGACATATTCCTCAGTCATCAGAACCACCCCATTTTGAAACATCATTTTCATCAGGGGTTGAAGCTGAAGATTTGTCACCAACAAGTCAGCACACAACACTGGAGAATATTGAAGATCAAGGAAGTGTAGCTCGGAACAGGGAAAATCCAGAAGAAGTTGTTTATTAGATCAATGGACAGATAGTCACTAAACAGGAGTGGGACACTTTCCGTATTGAGTGGAGAGAAAGAGAACATATGGAAAATCAAGGAGATAATGAAGAAGAGTTCCACAGTGAGAATCCATCGAACAATGAAGATCAGGAAAATGATGAAAATACTATCTCTACCTTGGTATTTCCTATTTCTGATATTCCCACACGGGGGATAGCTCCTATGAAGAACATACCTCTCTCAGCCCTACCAAATTTCCATGGATTATATACTGAGGATCCGGATGAGTTTTTGTTTGAATTTGATATTCTGTGTAGAAGCTATGATTACACTACCACTGCACATAAGCTTAAATTGTTTCCAGCTACAGTGAAGGGTAACACATTAATATGGTTCATGAGCCTTGGAGGAGAGAATATTTCAACATGGGGACAAATGAGGTAGCTTTTCCTGAACAAGTACCAAGAATATTGTTGAACGAGGGAACGAAGAGAGGAACTATTCAAGATCTCTTAGAAGGAGGACGAAACCCTTAAAGATTTTGTGGAGCAACTCCAGTAAAATCTACAAAGGTCTAAACATCCGGATGTGAGTAAGGACATTCTGAAAACTATTTTGCTAAAAGGAGTTAGAGATGATTGTTTAGATATGTTGAATATGCTTGGAAAGGGAGATATATCTAAGGAATCCTATGAAGACATTGTAAATATTTGTACGAGATGCTCTCGAGGATCTACAATGAATAAGTCAGCTACCAGGGATACCACTTTTTCAAGGGTACAAAAATCAGCCAATGGAGGGGCAACAAGAGAAGAAATAGGCAATCTGTTAGAAAAATTCAAAACAGAAATTATTAACTATTTTGCTTCACAAATGGACACTCTGCAGGTCAGACGGAAACAAGCAGAATCAGATTGGGCATTGTCCATTTTCTGTCTGAAATGCAGAGATAAACATCCAACAAGGGAGTGCCCACTGAATAGTGTCCAGGTATGTCTTATTTGTGAATTATATCATGCCACTGACAAATGTCCCTCCCTACTAGGTGTAAAAGCATCAATGAAGGCGACTAATGAGGAAGCGGAGGCTGCCTATCTAATAACATGGAGGAGACAATGGCAGCCATGAGGTCAAGGTATAAACCCTCAATTCTCTCCTGCAGCACTTAATTATTGTAATAATGTGAACAATCAGCTTCAATATAGCCAGATGAATACCCCCCCTCCCAACCAGATGCCATATCCTTATCAGAATCCCAGTGCATGGTTACCTATGCCCCAACAATAGAATCACCAAGGGCAATGGAACCCATATTGGAGAGTCCCTCAACAACAACTTACTTATCAAAACCATCACCAACAAAACCTCTATCAACAACAGTTCCAACCCCAGTACCAGCAGCAGCAGCTGCAGTTACCTCCTAATGCCCCAGAGAACAATCCTCCCTTACGACCTCAGATGCTTGTGCAACCTAACCCAAATCCAAATAATAAGTTTGTTCAGAATATTGATATACACAATGTGCTAGCTCTGTCTATTACCCCTATGCCTTATGATGAGATAAAATTAAGATCAAGGTGAATAGTCGAGCCAATAATTGAAGATGCTCCATCTTCAGAATCAGACAAGGAATCAGGAGAAAAACCATCTACTGATACAAAAGAAATTGATGAACCTATCATAGAATTATCAGACCCCCCGTTCCCTGAAAGACTGGAACTTACAAAAACTGTGGAATTACCATCCTTCAATCTCTTATGAGAATTGCAAAATCTGCATGTTAACATTCCACTATTGCAAGCGATTAGGGATGTCCCTATTTATGCGAAGACTGTGAGAGACCTCTGTATCAAAAGGCCTAGAAGGAAACCTAGGGACCCCCTTCATAGTGCATGTAGTGGGAGAATTGTCTGAACTGATGTTAGGCAAAACCCCACCTATTAAATATGGCGACCCAGGAAACCCTACAGTCACTGTCAAAATTGGACAGACATTTATCCCCCATGTGTTAGTTGATTTAGGCACAACAATTAAAATTATGCCAATAGAGACGACACAATTGTTGCAACTCATAATGCAAGTCCGGCCTACTCCTATTGTTTTAGAATTAGTTGATCGTTCTACTATCATACCAGAAGGATTAATCGATGATCTAGTTATTTCAGTTGATTCGTGCGAGTATCCTGTTGATTTTGTCGTATTGCAACCTAAAACCCGTCTAGGGGGGCACCCTCTAATTCTAGGAAGACCATGGTTAGCTATAGCTGATGCTTTCATTGGTTGTAGATCTGGTTCAATGGCCATCTCTAATGGTTATTATACCAAGAAACTTACCCTTTATCCTCATGCTACACCCAGTGTGGAACCCGAAAATTATTTATGGATGGACATTGAGGATGAAAGTGTTATGCATGTGTTAACCATAGGAAAATCCCTGAGTTTCAAAGACGAGATAGAGGATGAGCTAATAAATAGCTTTATCAATGACCCCTTTTCTGTTACACCAAACACGTATCACCGATTGAGTAGAATCTTTAACCCTACTGCCCAGGAAGGAGTGAGCCCAGAGATGTTCTCTGAAACTGTTGTAAATCAAGTTAATTCAGCTGTAACAGTAGATACCGAAATAGTCGAATTACTTCCTAAAGTCATTTCTAAGAGCATCATTGTAGAAATCAAACCTGGAAAAACCTTGAACATCAATCTCGATTTATCTTCTGCTGAAACTTGTCGTTTGATGAAGTTATTGATTGAACATAAAGAAGCATTTGCATGGGATTACATGGATATGAAAGGAATTTCCTCTAAACTATGCACCCACCATATATACATTAAGGAAGAATTTCGACCCATTTTCCAACCCCAAAAGAGACTGAACCCTAATATTAAAGAGATTGTTAAAGAAGAACTCCAGAAACTTCTTAATGTCGGATTCATCTACCCTATATCAGAGAACGAGTGGGTTTCACCCATGGTTATTGTTTCTAAAAAGAATGGTAAATGGAGAGTGTGTGTGGACTATAGAGCCCTGAATAAGGCCACGCAGAAGGATCATTTCCCTTTGCCATTTATTGATCAGGTTCTAGACAACCTATCTGGGGAAAAAAAATTCTCTTTCCTAGATGGATTTAGTGGTTATAACCAGATAAAAATTGCTCCACGTGACCAAGATAAGACCACCTTTACCAACCCTTAGGGTACATTTGCCTACAAGGTTCTCCCATTTGGCTTGTGCAATGCACCAACCACTTTCCAGAGAGCTATAATTGGTATTTTCTCTGATATGGTGAATGACTGTATGGAAATATTCATGGATGACTTTACACCTTATGGTACTGATTTCGATGAAGCTTTGTCTAATCTGGAAAAAGTTCTCAAAAGATGTATATAGTCTCATCTTTCTCTAAGTACAGAAAAGTTTCATATGATGATGAGCGAAGGTGTGGTGTTGGGACACTTCATTTCTTATGCAGGAATTCAGGTAGACCCAGCCAAAATCCAAGTAATTTTGGACATTCCAACCCCATCAACTCAGAAAGAGGTAAGAATTTTTTTAGGGCATGCTAGATATTACATGAGATTCATTAAAAAAAATTCCAAACTTGCCTCTCCCTTATTTTTTCTCTTAACAAAAGATGTTGACTTTTGTTGGACTGACAATTGTGAATTGTCTTTTGCAGATCTGAAACAAAAATTGTCCACAACTCCCATTTTGAGAGGGCCCAATTGGGCTCTACCATTTCACATTTCTTCAGATGCCTCAGACACTGCAATTGGTGCAGTGCTCGGGCAGCAGGAGTTAAAAGATCCCTATGATATCTACTATATCAACAAAAACATGGCTCCTACTGAGTTGAATTATACAGTTACAAAAAGAGAATTATTGGCAGTAGTTTATGTGATCAATAAATTCAGGAATTATATAATTGGTTATCCTACTTTTATTCATACTGATCATTTAGCAATTAAATATTTGATGAATAAACCTATTACTAATGCTCGAGTAACAAGATGGTTGTTATTACTACAATAATTTGACATCACTATAGTAGATAGACTAGGAAAAGAAAATGTGGTTGTTGATTTTCTCTCAAGATTGCATATAAATGATGATAATTCACCTGTAGATGATTCCTTTCCAAATGAACATTTGTTTGCAGTATCTTCTCACTCACCTTGGTATGCAGACATTGCTAATTATTTGGTTGCAGGGAAGGTACCTCCACATCTATCTCCCTGAGAAAGAAGGACGATTATTCAGAAGAGTGCTCGGTATAATTGGATAGGGAGTTATCTTTTCTACACAGGTCTGGATCAAGAAATCAGGAGATGTGTGAGGGATGATGAAGTTTATGATCTGCTTAAAGCTTGACATGCTGGCCCTTATGGGGGTCATTATGCTGATAAAAGGACTGGGCATAAAATTCTTAGGATGGGCTATTTTTGGCCCACAATATTTCAATATGCAAGGAAGTGTGTCCAAGCATGTGACAGTTGCATTGAATGGGTCAGCCAAATCATAGGGATGAGATGTCTCTCCAGCCTCAAGTGGTTTTAGATCCTTTTGAGAGATGGGCCATGGATTTTGTAGGGGCCATTAACCCACTTTCCAATCAGAAAGTCTATATATTGGTCTGCACATATTACATGACCAAGTGGGTAGAGGCAAAAGAACTCATCAGGGCCTCAGAAGAAGTTGTCTTAGCATTTTTGTTTGAAGATATCTTTGTTAGGTTTGGAGTTCCCAGAGAATTAGTAACTAATGGGGGCCAACCTTTCACATCACATAAGTTTGAAGCCCTGCTCAGTAAATATCATGTTTTGCATAGAATAGCTTCTCCATACCATCCCTAAGGTAATGGGCAGGTGGAAAGTACAAACAAATTCATAGAAGCTATTCTCACTAAGATAGTGAGGGAACATCGTAGGGATTGGTCTGACAGATTGCATGACGTTGTATGGGCTTATTGAACCACTTCGAGGAACACAACTAGTTTTTCTCCTTATGAACTAGTATATGGGTAGAGCCTTGTTTTTCCCATTGAGTTCGAGATCAAGACCCTAAGAACTACATTAGCAGTCAATCTAGACTTGACTATGGCACAGAAGGCCAGAATGCAGTAGCTAAATGAGTTGGATGAAAAGCGTTTGGACGCTATTCATCAAACCACATTGATTCAACAGCAAAGAACCAAGTGGCATGACCGAGTTATCAAGAAGAAGTTATTCAAAAAGGGAGATTGGACTCTGTTGTATGATTCATGCTTTAAAGAATTCCAAGGTAAGCTGTGTACAAGATGGCTAGGACCTTACGAGGTAGACACTGTTTTTCCCAATGGGACACTCAGGTTGATCACTATTGATGGATCCAATACACAGTTACATGCAAATGGTCACCCCTTGCGCCTGTATCAGCGTCCACTTTCCAAGACAGAATTTACATCCAGATGTACAGCTGATATAGTTTATCAATTTTTAAAGGAAAAGGAGCTTGCTCCTTCCCCTTCTAAACCTTAGAACTTTTTGCTTTCCAATAAAACCTTGTATATAGATAAACTTTGCGCATTTGAATTTTTATGTTTTTTCTTCAAAAAATTTATGCTTCTTTAATAAATTCAGCCTAGAAGGGTATCAGGCAGTTACTTGTGTGCAAATGGATTGATGAATAGCGAGGTAGATTACAACAAAAGGAGCTGAAGGATTAGTTTCTGGAAGTTGAAAAACTTCCTAAAAACTAAGTGATTCTGTGTTTGGCCGGGTGACATGTTGTTACACATCTTTCCGAACAAAATGGTCACTTTACATGTTGTTACACCATTATTCCAACTATTTTGTCTTACATGTTGTTACACTCTTTTCCGACAAATTGGTCGATTTACATGTTGTTACACCATTTTCCTGACTATTTTGTCTTACATGCTGCTACACTTTTTTGGTCGATTTACATGTTGTTACACCTAATTCCACTATTCCGGTCAAAATACATGTTGATACACCTATCATTGTTATTCATTTTCGCTAATTTACATGCCTCTTTACCCATTCTTTTCACATTTCTTCCACCTTTCCATGCTAATACTCCATCAATCTTCCCCTCTCGATTATCTTTCCATGTTGAAACACTGTTGTTTTTTCATTTATGCTGCTATCTTTTCCACTTTCTCTGACAGAAAAGGCCGCTTCATCATTACTTGACTCCACATCCACAAATTTCTAGTTGGTCAACCAAAGAAAGGACTCCACCTATGCTCCACTTGTCATATCATCATTTCTCACGTTCCAGAGCCATCTCTCATCATTTCAGTTATTCCATGTCGATCAGATGGCGGTTGGATAGTGCGGTTACTCTGACAGATCTGTTCGTGCGGTAAGTTATGAGGTACGTGACTAATCTTATGTGTCAAAGTAATGTAGATATGGAAGCAAGATTTAAATGTTTACCTACCGATTGTCCTAAATTCATTGCACCATGAGCCAATCAGATTAGTTGGGGGGGAAGAAAATCTAAGTCATCAAAATCCCATTTTATATGCACCTCCGCCACCTTTCGACCACGCTTATTTTCGTTGAGACACCATGTTCTTTATGCAATACTCATTCAAACTTGTTGTGTCTCTGGTTTAGGTGTTGGTTTCTCCTCCTATGTGACTGTTAGACTCTAAAACAACGTCATAGGAGGATCAGTTGTGAGGTATGAATCGAAAAATCTGGCTGCATTGTTGCTACACCCGTATGTTTACCAAATATTTCTGTAGGCTAGATCGATCTCTTATTTTAAGAGGTTATAGGGGTTTAATGAAGTAGAGGTATTGGATTTCAGTCAGAATCTCACAGAAGGGCAATCAATGGTGCATGGGGTGAGGATTCCAGTGACAGAAGAAACTGTGGCTGTTGTGACAGGGTTGTCGACCACAAGAGAAAGATGGTTTACCAGAAAATCACATCTTCCTGATGCACATAAGGGTTTTCTCGTGGACAATGAGCAAGTTCAGACTAAGGGATGAGGTGCAGATGTAAGTTCCTTACCAGAACCATGGGGGAAAGTATCAGAATTTGTAAAAGGGTACATTACATGTGAAGGAAGATATCAAGTTGTTTATTTTTCTGATTTTATCCTACTGTCACATTTAAGACATCAGAAGCTCATAAACATCCCTTATTTCCTTCTTCATTCGTTGCATAATATGGCTCACTTTGTCAATAAATCAAAGAATCCCAAGATTTGTCTTTCCAATCACAGAATGATAGGGTTTTTTATTCGTAAAGGAATGAGCATTCCTAATGACCCATTGCTTGAAGTGGAAGAACAGCCAATTCCTATGCCTGTTGTTATGGTCCACCCAGAGAAGCCAAATCCTCATCCCTCGGCTGCACCAGTAGTTAAAGCCCCGACTGTAACTGCCTGTAAGTTGACTCTGAGAACCAAATGCAAAACCAGAAGCACCTCTAACACCACTCAGAAAAACATCGACAGTTTTGAGCTAGAACAACTAAACCCTATTCATACAGTTGTAATTGAACCAACAGTTGACACCGCAATCCCTGGACCAAGTCATGAGCCTCAGCCCTCGGCTGCAACAAATGTTGTTGAGGAACTCCCTCCTACTCCTAAAGCTACAAAAAATAAAACCCTTGCTTATGTTTTTACATTACCTAGGAAGAGAACCAGGTCAGCGAGATCTACTGCAACAGTAGTTACAGCCCCCGTTGTAACAGCTAGTACGTCGACTACATCTCCTATTGAACCAGAAACAACTCAAAACCCTCATATCGCTACAATAGTCGTTCAAGCCCCTACTGTCACTGCCAGTGACTCGTCTCAAAAAAGAAAACGTCAAACCAGAGGAAAGTCTCAGAGAAGCATCGACAGAGTTGCACCAGGAGCAACTCAAAACCCTCCTGTTGCTGCGATAGAGTGTTCTGATTTTGCTAATGCTCAGACACTGCCAGATTTTGACATTACTAATACAAACCTGCGAGAGCCACAAACTGATCCTATGGAGATATGTATACCAAGTTTTACCTTGTGCAAGGAGCTTCAAGAAACCATTTTGTCAATTCAAGCCGAATGTAATCAAATTGCAACAGAATCATCAGCTCCGCTTGATGATTTTGTGCATCACTCGTCGAGTGATGATGTACAGACTATACCAAACCCTAGCATCCCAGAATTTCCTCCTTGTCTGGTTGTTGAAGAACGCCCTCCTTCTCCTTAAGTAACAAAAACGACAAACCCTGCTTTTTTCTCTACATTACCTAGGAGGAGAAATAGGTCAGCAAGGTCTACTGAAGCAACAACTGGATGGAAGAATATGGCACATGAGATACCTATTCTTCATCCATTATCCTCCATTGTTAATGAAGTGACTGCCACAGAAGAACCAGTCCCTTCCAACAACATGATTGTAACACAAGCACCAGCCTCTTCCCAGAACTTAGTTGTTACACAAGAACCAGCTGCCCAGGAAGAGACTGTTCCACAAGAACCAGTCATGCCAGAGTCAGCTATTTCACAAGAACCAGATCTCATCAGTGTATCTGCCACACAACAACCAGTTACACAAAATAGTGAGGATGTGCCACTTGCTCAGTTGTTTTCTCAAATTGAGAAGAAGATAAAGGATACAGAAAATTCTTGGATTACTGAACTGATGAAGGAAAATGAAAGCCTCAAAACAAAGTTGGCTTCCCTAAAGAAGGAATTGCAGGTTTCCCGACAGAGAAACCCAGACGAGTTAACCTTGGATATATTAGCAATGAAAAGAGTTGTTATGAATCAAAATAGAGAGCACATGTGCTATGAATGTGGTAATATTTATTTTCAGGCAGGGTATAAAAAAGTGAAAGTACCAGTCACTGGTCATGATGAAGAACCGGCCAATTTCTCAGTCAAGAAGGAATAAGTCTTACATGGATAAGAATGAGTAGGAATCAGTGGATAAGACTCAAGTTTCATTTTCTCAGTTTTTGGATGCCTCATTCAGAGTATACACAGGGGTCAAAGGTCTCAAAAGATGTCGTTTGGAGATGGTAAAGAGCAATCAATTTTAGACTCGCAGATGAAGAATCTCATAACAGTTTTGTCTTAGCAGTTTGCACTGGAGGAGTCACTTCCCTGACTCAGATTCAAAGTAAGGCTTGAATGTGGGTTGCATGAGGACATGCAATGTCTTCAGTTGGGGGGCATGTTAGGACCCAAAAATGTCCCTTTTTCACTATATATTTTGCTCATTCAACCTTATATTTTCTATGTTAAATGCCTAATATCATGTTTGCTAAGACCTTTTTCCCAAGGTATGAATCATTGATCTTGCTTTTATATTATTATTTACTTAACACATTTGATTGGTAGCATTTCTCATATTTTACCCATGAATGTTCAACTAATGATCAAAATGTGTAGAATAGCCAAGTCTTGAAGAAAGATCGTTGTTGTTACACCAACTATTACAGTTGTGCGCCAATTCCGCATTCTGTTACATGACTACAACAACTGTGCACCCTTTTTGGAAGATGTTACACTGCTGCAACAGATGTCCATCGATCCTGGAAGCTGGTATATCATTCAAATCTTAATCCTGAAGACTGGCCCTCAAGGCTATTACACGTTTTGGCTCACATTGGTGATCAAGATCATTTACCAATTTTGTAATGACGTCAAATCTTTTATATCATACGAACAGCTTGAGAATCTTCGATTCTCAAGGTTGTTCTGAGTCTGTTTCTACTGAATGACTCTGTCTTTAAATAGAAGAGATTTTGTAATCATTGGTAAGGAAGATTAGCTGTGGAACAGTGAAGTGAAGTGAAGCATATTGTATCTGAACATTTTTGCGAGTTAATAAAGAAGTGATTTGAGTTTCTCCAACCTACTGTAGTCTTTTCGAGTGGATTCAGTGAGAAGGAAAGGGCCCACCTTCCTCACAGACTCCCCTCTGTTTTGAGTTTTAGATTAACTGCTTTGATTTGGATGATTTATCTGTTTAGCATTTTTAGAATACATTTGTTGTTACAGTTCAGTCCCTTTTTGTTAAATGCACATCAATGTGTCTCATGAGAGTTAGAGTTAATTCTTGAATACTGCTGGAGAATTGCTTTCCCTTTTATGCATTAGATTAAATCTATGTTTTCAAGCAAAAGAAAATAAAAGTGTGAATTCCCTTTCTGCAATTAAGTAAATTTTCTTTCAACTATTAGCATAGAACTTCCTTTTGCAAGAGTAAAATAGAAAATTAGAATAGATTAGATAATCCAGGATTCTTATACACTCATCAAATTAGATTTCAATTATGTAAGTGTGATTTCAATTCTGTAGAACTCCAGTTGTGTCAGCAACTTGTGTTAGTGTTCAACTTTTCAACTCTGTTTCTTTTAGTGTTAATTTGTCTTACTGCAATTGATTAGTGTTGCTTTCAAAATCTAGCATAGATTGCGCACAATTATCTTACAATAACAAAACTTCCCTAGGTTTGACAATTCATATTGAACACCTTAATTATCTATTTATTTAGACAATTAAAGTGCCCAACAGTATGACCTGTGTCTACTAAATCTCAACAAAAGACACTAGTAATCCCTAGGGTGGTGATATCACCCCTCGTCCATATATGATAAAATAAACAAATAAAAGAATCTCTAGTATAACATATGATTATGAGCGTACATATATACAAGTGAGACAAAATAATATGCAATTGCAACTACAACTATGCTCATATTAAATGCAATGGTATGTACAATGGATGCAAATGCCTACCTACCTCTACTTACATGTTGGTTGAATGTTAGGTGTAGTCAAATAACCAGTGAAACCATCCTAGCAATACCTCATAATACCTTCCTTTGTGCTTCATCATAAACCAAAACAATGACAATTCAAGCACAAAAATAACATGAGTTAGAGCATACATCATATCATAGGAAATCATAAAGTCTAGCTCATGGAGGCGAGAGGGAGGGACAAAATTATGCCAAGTTACACTTCTAGGAAAGCGCTCAATCCATCTCAGAAAGGGATCATGAAAAATCAAAGGCTCAAAAGACTAACTAAAAGACTCTGAAGGTTGGCTACCTTGGACATCATCACATCCCGAGGTCTGGGAAGGGACTAGCAAGAACCTAGAGGATGATTGACAATTTTTTAAGGGAAAGCTCACATACTGAGATAATAAACTTCTTCTTAAGGTATTCAACCTACCCTTGAATTCTAAAAGAAGGATTTTCCCCGGAGAAAAATCAAGATAAGGGACATGTTTCACAACTACACCCTTAGTGACATAGCGAGGCAAAGTAGTCGAAGGGAGCTGGAAAACCTTGTCACAAGAACCTTGCTTTAGGAAAGAAATGTCCTCACCTTTATCAAGATCTGAGCACAATAGTGGTTGATAATCTTCTTCATAGAATAAATCCAATTGCTTAAAGGAATACTCATCAAAATCCTCAAGGTATGACCGGAAATCATTAGGAGAACATAGAACTAGGTCACCCTTGGGTGATTGGAAAACATCTGTAATTATATCATCATCTTGTTTCCAAACATCAAAATTATTAGGAACATCATCTGATTTTTGTAAAAGAAACAAATGGAAATGACCCTTCATATCATAAATGGGATCCTCATTAGAAACAATCACATCCCATTTACGTCTTCCAACATGTATGAACTCAT
>SNQJ01S0214503.1:0-15642 GCA_010110895.2 Picea sitchensis | reverse complement strand
TGTACAGTCTGTACGGATGCTAACGTGGCATGTCCATATGATGATGTGGCAGAACCATACGACACGTGGCAGGGATGAATTGGCAGGGCCGTACGACATGTGGCGTGTGCTGAGTTGTCAGTTGGGCGAATCATGATGAGACACGTGGCATCTTTTTGTCCAATGGTTTGGTGCCACGTGGCCCATGCATGGACTGCCACGTGGCACCCCATTTTTTGGTAATGGTTTTTGGTTTTAAAAGTTTATGGGGTCCGTGGGGATTGAACCCCGGACCTCCAATACACACCATAGCCTTTGCAAAGTCCGCACTGCCAATGTACCACACTGTATTACTTATTATATATATGTTGTTATATAAATTTAAATTCGCATATGTTTTAAGTTGGCGCGGGGTCCGGGCTAGGGCTTAGCCCCAGCCCCCAATTTTATGTGTATTACCATATGACCCTTTGTCACACGGAGAGTGCGTGCGCGTTTGAACATTTGGCGGTTAACCATTGGTTTTTGGAACTAGCCCTTTTGCGCGTTAAAACTTGGTCACATGGACTCATATGCCCATGTTTTTGGTGGTTAGGGGCTGGGCGTGCCCTAACCGTTCGACATTTTTGCCCATTTTTTGGTTACGCGCTGGTGCTAGGTTTTAGCACGAGTTTGAGAGTGTGTTCTAGGTTGGACGTACAGAGGTGTGTTTTGGCGAACCAGAGACAACAAGCTTGAAGGAGGAAAATGGAGGAGGCCTAACTTCTTCATCTTTTGGCCAAATGAGGTGCCGAAAAAGCCCAGCTAGGGGTTTTTGGACGTTCTAAATCCATTGGAACTATTTTCAAAGCCATTTGAAGACTTCTTTTGCAGGTTTTTCACCATTGAAGTTTCAGAGAGCTCTAGGGAGCTTGAAGCCCTCATTGATTGAGGCTATGCTCAGATGAACCCAAGTCTGTTTTCTATGACTGAATAGTCATTTTTGGCTAATTGTTATGCTCTGAACACATTGGGATAGGTTTCAAATCTATTTGAGGACTTTTACAGGTGTTTTTTTCCACAAGGAAGCTCAGGGAAGCTCAAGGCCACATGTAGAAGAGGTCATGCCCGGATGAGCCATGGTCCGTTTTTTAGAGTTCTATTAGTCATTTTCTGGGGTTTTTATGTATTCTAAACCCAATGGTACAGTCAGTATTTCCATTGGAGTTGAGCAGCAGATTGTAAAAGAATCTTTGACAAATTAATCCCAGAGAGTGAAATTACATAAGGATCTTCTGTTTGAGTTGGGAATTATTACATAAGTATAGGTGATCATGATACCATAGAAAATCATTCTTCCATACAAAATTATCTATTGAACTGGGGTCTGCATGTAGTTGTTGAATTATCTTGCATACCTTTTGATCTTGATTCCATTCTATCCTTGCTTCTTCCACCCAATCAGAATGCTAGATAGAAATAGCACACAGTGAACCTTATGTTTCTTCTTCTTTCCTGGAAAGGGCATCTGCCACAACATTGTGTTTTCCTTTTTTATAGATAATTTCAAAGTCATAAAAGAAAATATTTGTAGCCCATTTTTGTTTCTCTTCTGAAGACAATTTGTTTTTACCATGAAGTGTGTTCCTATTAGCTAGGGGCACCATTTCTGAACTGCATGTAGTATGGCCAACATTGTTTTTTCATAAATGGGTTTGACTAAGTTTTTTCCTTTAAGTTGATTTCTTTCAAAGGCAAGGGGCCCTCCTTATTTCATTAAAACTGCACCAATTTCATGGCTTGAGGCATCACACTCCAAAATAAATGTTTTTGTAAAGTCAGGTATGGCCAAGACGAGAGTTGTACATATAACCTCCTTAATTTTTTCAAAATCTTTGTTTTCTTCTTCAGTCCAAGAAAATGCTTCCTTCTTCAATAATGTTGTTATAGGTGTTGATATTTGACCATAGTTCTTGAAAAACTTGCGGTAATAGCCTATCAATCCTAAGAATCCTCTAAGTTTCCTCAATATTTTGGGAATTGACCATTCCCCTGTAGATTTAATTTTTTAGGGTCCACTTTTACACCTTCATGAGATACAATATGACCCAAATATTCCACTTCTTGAACCCCAAAGGCACACTTGGAGGCTTAGCATAAAGTTGTTTCTCTTCCAATAGTTGTAATACTATGTCAACATGTTGTACATGTTCTTCCCAAGATTTGTTGTAGATCAATATGTCATCAAAAAATACTAACACAATTTTTCTAAGGAAGGGCTTGAAAATAGAATTCATCAAGATTCGAAATGTTGAAGGTGCATTAGTCAGTCCAAATGGCATAACCAAAAACTCATAATGACCTTCATGTGTTCTAAAAGTTGTTTTAGGAACGTCTTCCTACCTCATTCTGATTTGATGATATCCCGAACGAAGATCCAACTTAGTGAAGAGTTTTGCTCCATGTAATTCATATAATAATTCATCAATGACATGAATAGGAAAGTTATCTTTGATGGTCATTTTGTTGAGCAGTCTATAATCTGGACACATATGCCATGAACCATCCTTTTTTGCAACCAACACTACTGGTGAAGAGAAATAACTTTGGCTATGTTGAATGATGTCATCCTCTAACATTTCCTAGATCATGCACTCAATATCACTCTTCTGTGCATATGGATACATGTAAGGCCTAATGTTAGGTGGTACACTTCCCGGTTGCAAATGAATAGCATGGTCATGATCTAGGGTAGGTGCAAGACCCTTAGGTATTTCACCAAATACCTTGAAATGATTTTTGATAACTATTTGGAGATCTGATGGAGTAGGGGCTATAGATGTTTGAACATCAAGTGAGAACAATTGTGCAATTACACCTTGGTGTCCCTTTCTTAAGTAATTTCTCCATGCTATTAGAGCTTATCACTTTAGAGGGTTTCCCTTGGATGCCTCTAAGCTCAATCTCCTTTCCATTTGAGGAAAATCTCATGAAAATACTTTGAAAATCAAAGGCCATTATTCCCAGTGATTGCAACCATTGGACCCATAATACAACTTCAACACCCCCCATTTAGATGGAAATCATGGGGATATCCAGAAAATACTCCCCATGTTGAGCTTAATACTATGGAATTTCCATGAACAATTTATGGTACCTCCATTTGCAATCATTACTTGAAACTATGGTGCAAGATATACAAAGAAATTGAGATGTTTTACTAATTTTTAACTAATGAAATTATGGGTGCTACCCGAATCAATCAATATTGTTATCGTTTTCTTTTTTATGTATCCTTGTATCTTGAGGGTTTGTGGAGTAACTATGACGGCCAATGCATGACAATATATTGTTGGAGTATTCTCGTCTAGATATGGGTCTTGCGACGGTTCCAATTTTTGGTCTTCTTCCTCTTCATGGTCTATGTAGAATAATTTATTCTCACCGCATTTATGTCATTTATTGTACTTGCTATCAAAATTGAAACACAGTCCTTTTTCTATTATTTCATCCATTTTTTGAGGTGTCAACCTTGTTGGTTTAGGTATGCCATCTTCTTCCTCTTCATAGTCTATGTAAAATAATTTCTTCTCACCACATTTATGCCCTTTATTGTACTTGTTGTCACAATTGAAACATAGTCATTTTGCTCTTATTTCATCCATTTGTTGTCAACCTTGTTGGTTGAGGTATGGTTGTCTTATGAGCCCCAAAACGATCTCTACTTCCAATGATAGACTTGTGTGTAGCCTTATTTTTGGCATGAATATGACGAGCATTTTGCATAGCTTCCACAATACTTGTAGTTTGTCTTAAGACAATCTCATGTTTAATGTCTTCTTTTAATCCACCCATGTAAAATTCCAACAAGTGTCCATCACTTATGTTATCCACTATTGTGGCCAATACCTGGAATTGTGAATTATAATCTTCAATATCACCTATGTGCTTCATTCTTGTAAATTGACTGAAATAGTCATGTTCCTAAACTTTCCCATACTGTGCTTCTAAGTCTCTTGTAAATAAACCCCAAGTGTAGTGATATAAAGGGGGCTGATTTTTCACTATCCATTGATACCATTGATACGGTTTTATCAAAAAGTTCAAGGTTGGTATGTGAATCCTTTTCCTATCATCCATAACGTCATGTAGTTCAAACTATTTCTCTATTTGGTTCACCCAGGTAAAGACCTCAGTACCATCAAACTTATTTAATTCAATTTTGGGAAAGTTGAATTTAGGACCCCCACCATAATTAACTCCACTATTAGAGTTAAATCCACTTAAAAATTCATTATTATCATCAGTTTGTTCAACATGAATACTACCTTTATTTTCATGGGTTCGTGACATTTTCATATCATCTTTAGGGAGTCTCTCATCTAGAGCCTGAAGGATTATGGAACTCATAGATTTTTGTATTTCTTCTTTATTTTCATCCATATTAATTTTCATATCAACCATATTCTTTTCCATTTCATGAATTTGTCTTTGTGAGTTTACCCAATTATTATATTTATCACTCAATTCATTAATTTGTTGCTCCAATTTGGACAACCTGTTATGTATGTCCTCATTTTCTTCTTGAGTCTTAAATGAGACTTTTGGAGGTTTAATAGGTGTTGTCACTTTTTTGGGACCCATATGGAGTAATAATAATAATCCTCCTCTATTATATATTTATCACAAATTTTGAATCACCAAAAACAGATCTTCCAAAACACATTTATGCCAATTGTAAGTTACGTACCTTTTAAAACCTTAATTTGGAGTTTGTCCTCCTGGCTAACCTTCCTTCTATTGTATCTCTACAATTTCGTCCCTTCTGAGTCTGAAATTTCATTTTGTAGTCCTTTGATATGTTCTTTCTTCAATGCCACAGTTCTGATCAAAATTGGATGTGCCAAGCAGAATTTATGGTAACTTCCCCACACCTTGTTGATTTTTTTCCTTTCCAGGAGAGCGAACTTTTACATATTTCCACGTGCACAATATTTGATATATGATTATGAAAATTGTACCCAAACTGCTACAGACTGTTCAATTTCCAATGCAACTAGTCTCACTCAATTTGGATCCTCGATGAATAAGATATGACTATTTTACCTGGAACACTTGTTTGAGACTAGTTAATAGGACTAGTCTGATACCCTATCTTCCATAGGGTGTATCTCCAAAAGTATGACGACATAGAAGATAAAATTTTACCCCAGATACCTTGATATTGTCTCAGAATAAATTCTGATTTTCATGATATGAATCGTCACAGAAAAAAAGTTATAGGGAAAATTCTAAGATGACTTTCTTGGAGAACAAAAACCCTAGGATCAATGAACTATGATACTAAATGTTATGATCCAACACCTTAAAAATGATAAGAAATCAATCAATTACGGTCCACTTCGAGGGGGAACCCTCCTTAACAATATATCCACTTCAGAACACAATAGGATTTCAGATAAGATCATCCTAATACTAGATCTCCTTGCTATATATATATAGGAGACAAAGGGCTACAATTATGATGGTGCAATGAAGGGTTCTAGCCGACCTACTATAAATGTAATAATTCAATATCTAGGGATTAATAAAGGGTTTAATACATAACATGGGTCTTTGTATAGGGCTTAACATTCTCCATTCTAATGGAATAAATACCACATTTAAACACTAACAAACTAATTTTACAAAATATTTAAATTTGTATAATTTAACAATTATAAAAATGAAATTTGTAATAAAACCTACCTCGAAATGGGAACTCCTATATTGAAAAGGTTGAGTGCCAATGATTCCAACCTCTCTCATCCTTTTCCTCATTAATTATGGGTTGACTTAGCAAGAAAATGTGCACACTAGTTAGAGAAAGGATGGAGAAAAATACATTGTGGCTAGGAGAAAATGAATAGAAAAGGGTTAGGTTTTTTCTTTTAGAGAGAGAAACACACATGCATTAATAATGTGTGTGTGCTTTTAAAAACCGTGCATGTGTTCCTAACGATATTGAAAAACGACATGCAAATAAATATCAAAGGAAGATGCAAAGAAGCATTTATGCATAACCGATGTTTAAGATCTTTTTGTACACATTGTGAAAAATGCAAATGTATTCCCCTTGGGACATATGAAAAGAAACAAACCTGCCCTTGCTTTGTCAATTTGAACATGCATGGAGACAAACTCAAGTTCTCTTTCGCGCGCGCGCACACACACACACACACACACACACACACACACACACAATGTTCATATATAATTATTAGGTTATTGAGCTTTGAGATAGTAGTTATTGGTATAGGCATATAAAATATAAATACGGCTCAACTCTAATCTTTGTTATGATTCAATTTGGTTTCCCTTCATTTATGGGTTAGTGATTCACTAAGGTATTTCTAAGCCTCTATTATATGTTGCAATCTCTCTCTCTCTCTCTCTCTCTCTCTCTATATATATATATATATATATATATATATTAGAGCACACGATGAACCCTCTTTTTATTTATTTGTACCTTACCCATTCCAACAATTTTGCATGGTGCATCATCACCCAAATGAACCTGTCCAAAATAACCTTGAACATAATCTAGAAAATGTTTCCTATGGGGTGTGCCATGAAATGAAGCCCCTGAATATTCTACCTAAGACTCAGAAATATTATCTACATAAAGAATCAAAGCATCTTGTAACACCTCACATGTTACATTTCCTTCTTGATTTTTCTCTTTTTGTCCATCTCTTTATTTTTTTGGAGCTCTGTAGTCTTTCTTCAGATGTCCTTTCTTTCCACAATTCCAGCACTTTATCTTTCCCAGTCTGGATTTGGATCTGTCCTTCCTAGAATTCCCATGGTTCCCTAAGCCCTTTCATCTATCCTTTTGTCTTCCTTTTTTCTCCACAGTCACATTTCCTCGCTAAGGATAACACCAACAACATCATCAAATTTTAGAGTGTTTGAACCAAAGATAGAGTTACTTACAACCATGACCAAACCATTCCATCTTTCTGGAAATGAGCACATGATTAGAAGAGCCCTGACCTCATCATCAAAATCCACTTTTACAGAACTTAGTTGATTAGTAACCGTATTGAATTCATTTAAATGATCTGCAACAAACCCACCTTCTGACATATTCATATTAAATAATCTCTTCATTAGAAATACCTTATTGGATGCAGAGAGTTTTTCATACAGTTTATCCAATGCGTCCATCAACTCCTTCATTGTATTTTCTTTTGAAATATTGAAAACCACCGAAGTTGTCAGGCTCAACCGTATCATTCCTGGTGCCTTTCTGTCAAGAACCTCCCATTCTTCGTTCTTCATGGCAGTCGACTTCTTTGCTATTCCACCCAATGGTAGGAATAGATCCTTTTGATATAAATAATATTCCATATGCATCTTCCATAACTGGTAGTTTTGGTCGTTAAATTTCGCAACCCTAAACTTTCCATCTTCCACCATTACTCCCACTCGAATGAGGAACCCTTTTTTCCTTCTGATACTAATTGTTAGAAAAATAGGATTGCAGAGCAATAAAATAAAGCAAATGCGGAAATAAAAAACAGAAGATACATAATACAATAGAGACATAGATATACGTGGTTCACCCAGTATGGGCTACATCCACCAGAGAAATTTCCAAGTCCTTCCTTTATTATTATCAATCAAATGAAAGGATACAACCTACAACACACCCACTATAACTTCCTCTACTTTTTCTCACAGTCTCCTCTTTCAGAATACAATATTCACGATAATACACACCCGCAATACAATTCCCTCATAAAAGAGGGTTTCCTTCTAGGGAAAAAAACCCTAACATAACTTCTACCGTTAGATTTGCGACCTTATAATGAATGGTCCAAATTGACTACGAAATTACAATATTTTACAAGGCAATTTTTCCCAATATTTCGCTTTGAGGGTGCTGCCTTTGAATTCCCCGCCCGGGGGGGGCTACGAAAAATTGTTGTTGCCCCCCTGGACCCCTCTGGCTATAGTTGTGGGGGGGAAATATGCCCCGCCCACACCCCCCAATTAGGGAATGGGTTCCAATCACGGTTGAAACAAACCTCTAAATAATTCACCAAGATCGACCCCTTTGAATTCACCAATGTCAAAATAATTGGCAAGAGAAACCATAATTTATGTAGACAATACAATGGAACCTCCTTGTTATTACAAGGAGGTTTATCAAATACCATAAACCACCTATCCATATAGTTATATTTGAATGGTTGGAATGTGCACAAGTCCATGCAAAGATGCTTCTTTCTTGGTTCATTGGGGTGGTTGGTGACGCAAGCGACTAGTCACCTACGACCTCACCTGCTCACAGGATCGTTCTCTTCTATTCCCCCTTAGAGCCGGAGTGGCTCCTTTGATTCCTGCCCGGAATCTCTGTGAAAAATCCAAATCCACAGGTCTTTCTCCACCTGCACGGCCTTCTGCACGTGACCGTGTCCTTTCCCCACAGGAAAGGATTGTTATCAGACTTCGGGGTTTCATGACCCCCGTTGTCGAGAGTTATTTACCTCTCCAATTCCCGACTGTCGATTCACCGATGCACGCCCTTCTACGCACTAGCCCTCCTGGCTATGCTCCCGGTCCATATGACCATGTGTCCACTTCTCCACAAGATCGCAGCCTTGTCTCTTATCAGGGTTTTGGCTTTCGCGTTTCCGAAATGCGTAAATCCGTTGCTTCCAGAATCCCCAATCCTCCGATGCGATGACAGCTGGCTCCCACAATGGCACTTTTAACTCCGTCAGGGTTTCGGACCTCGCGGTTCTGAAATGCTTGTGTGCTTTGTCCACGGGATCCCCGATATCCCGATCTCCGACTCCTGCCACCTGTTGCCTCACAGACCTTTTCGTGGCCCCACACAAATCTTTGGCTATCGGGAAATCGCGTTTCACAATATCGCGATTCCCGTCGCAACATTTTCCTTGACCCTAGGACTCTTGATATCCCGATCAGCGATGTCCCGATGTGACGTCAGCTAGGCCCCACAACACAGAGCTTTCACCTCTTCACCACTCGTGAAGTTGAATACCTTCCTCTTCCAACCTTCGATGCCTGAGTTACCGATGTGGGTAATCTTGTGACACGTGCCCGCTCCCAAACGAATGGTCCAGATCAAGTCTTGCTATTTCGGGGTTTCTGATGTTGAGTGACTCTCCTCATGTCCTCGATATCCTCGATATCCCGAGTGCTGATGCCTTTCAGGATTTCCTCCTAATGGCTCCGATTGTCACCACGCGTCCTCTGCAAGATGGACGGTCTAGATCTTCTCTCGTGATTTCGTGACTTCAAATGTCCCGATTCTTTCGACCTCGTGACTCCTGATTTCACGAATTTCGATATCCCGATAGCTCCACCTCTTATCAGAATTTCTTCTCCTTTCCACAAGATTTTATCTCCCGTGCAACTTCTGCAGATCCGACGGCTATCAGGTATCTGGTCAAGATCTGACGGCTCAGGTCGGTTCTCCTTCTCTGTGCTTCTCTGGTTGCTCCCTGGACACGAAAATCGAGGGTCCAGATCTATTTCCCAGTGGATCTGACGGTTGTTGTTGCTCTCTCCTGAGATTGCACATGTTCTTCCCAGACTTGGTAGAATTTCAATTTCCTCAAAGGCCTCGACCTTTTCCTTCTTTCTCCTCTGCAAGCTCTTCAACCCTGAGTTCGCTACGCGCATAAAAGCACTGCCCCTCCTAATATTGTCTTTCTCTTTGGCTCCTCAAAGGGTTCTTCGACTCCTGCACTTCTACAGAGTCTTCACGCACACACAGTGTTGTTTCTCCTGAGCTTTTGTCTTTGAATCCTCACGGATTCCTTGGCTTCTGCACTCCTTGCAGAGTCCTCGCATGCAAACGTAGGTGCTATCTCTCTTGAGCTTTCCTGTAGCTTCGATCTCCACAGGAACTCAATTCCTCTTCCTTTCTCCCACAGATGGAGAAATTAGATTCCCTCCTGACTCTCCTGCTCAAGTGACCTTCTGCTGAGTCTTTCAGGGTGTTCAACAACCCTGTAAAAGTCCCTCAGTGAACTCTTCCTCAACTCCCAGAACTCAAAGAGTTTTCTTTTCTCCTGTGCCTGTCTGCACACTGACTCAAATGCCCACCTGACAGAGTTTCCTCTTCTCACAAAACCCCAACAGTTCTGTCTTCTGTGCACTCCTTGCACTTGCTCAATGCCCCCCCTGGCAGAGCCTTCCAGAATCCTCAGTGATTCTGACTTCTTTAAACTCTCAGCAGAGTTCTTCCTCAGCACCTTGTGCCTACGCTCGATGCCCACTTGGCAGAGCTCCACAGAATTCACAACAGAATTATGTCTGCAACTATGTCTCAGCTACACAGCCTTGCCTCCAAGGTATTCAGCAACCTTGAGGTCTTCCTTGAGTTTATGACTTCAGCTCTTGTGCCTCAGCACGTCTCTGTCTGACTCCGCAAAGTTCAGAAATGCATCCTTCGTGCATCGGTATTCAGAGTCTGCAGCACTCTGTCACGCCCTCCTGGCATGAAACCACAAAGAACCTCTCAAGCTTGAAATCAAATAAACCCTGCAAATGCACCAACATACATACATTCACAACATATGAAAGAACACACCCAAGCATCCATATAACATAGAACATGTGCAGGAAAAATACTTTTGATTATATTAAAAATGGCAAATGCCTGTATTTACAAGGTGTTCTCAAGCTCTCTCTGGCTCTCTCATCTAACTCACTCTTACTCAGAATGAGATCTGAAAATCTCTTTTACCTGAGGAGGCTCTTTGAGCACTTCCCTCCAGAACTACCTACTCTATTCAATTACCTTGAATGGGTTGTCTAGTCTAGCCTCTGGATCTAGATCTCAGCCGATCTAACATTAAAGAYGATCTTATCTATAGCCTGCACAAAGGTACAGATTCCCATCTCAACAGCTTAGAAAAACATTTAATTACATTCAATTTCAGATTTTAAATGARGCTGTGCCTCCCTTTCAGCTTGGAATGCATGCGCGGTGATGTGGCTGGCTGGCTGGCGTGGAGAGATGCTCCTACATCAAACTCCTCAGCTGCAAAATCATGAGCTCCTTCTCATGCGCTTCCCCTCTAAGCTGTTGGAAATCCTCCTAGATCCCAAACAAATATCTGGAGCTGCTCATCTGCTCCATTCTGTTGTTGCTATTGCTTCTACGTTGCTGCTGCTTTCCTACCCAACCTCTCCTTGCTGGTAGTTTCTGCTAACCCTATCATCAGCCTTCTGATATCCTCGATCACTGCATCCAGCTGCTCCCATGTTTGGCTCGGCTCTTGCAGTCTCCTCAGCTGCAATTTTTTTTGGCAATTGGGCAGATCATCACGATCTCCCATGCCTTCTTCTTCATCTTCCAACTTCACTCGTTGGATGTGCACGCCCTGCACTTTCACCCTCTCTTCCAGGGCTTCAATCTGTTGCCACAGACCAACAAAGCAATTGTTGTATGCCTCTTCTTCTTCTGCTGCTTCTGCAAACTCCCATGTTGCAGTGTTTTCAACTTCTTGACTAAAACTAGTGAGCCATTCCACAGAATGCTCATCATCCTCTTTTCCTCCTTGGGCAGCTTCCAAAGTTTTCTCCAATTTCCACCTGACAGTCACGGCTGACTGTTCTGCTGTTTTCACATCATCTGCAACACATACTTCTGCCTCCTCCTGGGCAAGTGGCAGGAATACTTCAATTCCCCCAATCATCATACGGCTTCTCAAATCACCTTCTTCTGTCAGTTGCACTTGCTGATCCAACTCTGAGCTCATCTGCTCTGTCAGCTCCTCTGGTTGATTCCAACTTATTTTCTCATCCATGCCCTCCTAGCAGATGCTTTTGCTGCCCTCCTGGCAGTCTTTGAGATCCCGCAGCGATCTCCTTTCATTGCCCAGCTGGCAATGTAAAATTTCTTGGTTGTCCTCTTGACAGTCCGTGAGATCCTCAGCTGATCTCAACTCTGTTCCCTTGCCCACCTGGCAAATTGTAAACCTTCTGCTGCCCTCCTGGCAGTCTTCAAGATCCCGCAGTGATCCCAATCCATTGCCCTCCTGGCAAATTGAAATTCCCCGACTGTCCTCATGACAGTCTGTGAGATCCCGCAGTGATCTCAACTTGTTGCCCTCCTAGCAAACTGGAATTTCTTTCCTGCCTTCCTGGCAGTGCTTGAGATCTTCAGACGATCCCATTTCAATTTCAAAATCATCGAGAATTTTCCCAGTCTCTGGTTTGCATACCTAAACCATTTCTTCTGTGGTCTTGAGGGTTTCAGCGTACCTCAACCATATTTTCAATAGCCTACGCTGTCTTATGACCATCAGCTGCCTGACTGGCCATTTCTCTTTTGGCTTTTTCATGGGCCATTCATATACCCATCTCGGCTTCTTATTCTGCCGCATCTTCAATTCGAGCTCTTCCATTTCTCTCTTTATGTCAGCGAGCTCTTCCTCTATTTCTTCTAGGCTCCATAGCTCTGAACTTTTCTTTCCAGCATGTCTACGGCTTTCAGTAGCCATCCTATTGTCTCTGTCTTCTCTCCTAGCAAACCTATTGTTGTCACTCCTACAATCCTGAGTGCTCAACTTCATCCTACAGTCCTCCTGACTGTCTTCTCGACTACTGCCTACCTGCAAACAATCGTCACAGAGTCTCCAGCACTCTGTCTTCTTCCTTTACCTTCTCCTCTCTGTCTGCAATATACAAACAGAAACAAGCTCTGATACCACTTGACATGTATCAGAGTGCTCCTTTCCTCCTCTGGCTTCCCTCGTCGATTCCTTCTGCTTGAAATATACAAACATAATATCAAGCTCTGATACCACTTGACGTGTGTATCAGAGTGCTCTTTATCTCTGCTCCTCTTGCCTGAAATATACAGACAAGTATCAGCTCTGATACCACTTGACGTGTATCAGAGTGCTCTTCCTCTCTTTCTCCTCTTGCCTGAAATATACAGACAAGATTAAAGCTCTGATACCACTTGATGCAAGTGACTAGTCACCTACGACCTCGCCCGCTCACAGGATCGTTCTCTTCTATTCCCCCTTAGAGTCGGAGCGACTCCTTTGATTCCTGCCCGGAATCTCTGTGAAAAATCCAAATCCACAGGTTTTTCTCCACCTACATGGCCTTCTACGCGTGATCGTGTCCTTTCCCCATAGGAAAGGATTGTTATTAGACTTCGGGGTTTCACGACCCCTGTTGTCGAGCGTTCTTTACCTCTCTAATTCCCGACTGTCGATTCACCGATGCACGCCCTTCTACATGCTATCCCTCCTGGCTATGCTCCCGGTCCATATGACCATGCGTCCACTTCTCCACAAGACCACAGCCTTGTCTCTTATCGGGGTTTTTGCTTTTACGTTTCTGAAATGCGTAAATCCGTTGCTTCCGAAATCCCCGATCCTCCAATGCGATGACAACTGGCTCCCACAATGGCACTTTTAACTTCGTCGGGGTTTCAGACCTCGTGGTTCTAAAATGCTTGTGCGATTCGTCCACAGGATCCCCGATATCCCGATCTCCGACTCCTGCCACCTATCGCCTCACAGACCTTTCCGTGGGCCCACACAAATCTTTGGCTATCGGGAAATCATGTTTCGCAATATCGCGATTCTCGTCGCAATGTTTTCCTTGACCCTAGGACTCCCGATATCCCGATCGGCGATGTCCCGATGTGACGTCAGCTAGGCCCCACAACACAGAGCTTTCGCCTCGTCGCCACTCGTGAAGTTGAATACCTTCCTCTTCCAACCTTCGATGCCCAAGTCCCCGATGTGGGTAATCTCATGACACGCATCCGCTCCCAAACGAACAGTCCAGATCAAGTCTCGCTATTTCGGGGTTTTTGATGTCGAGTGACTCTCCTCACGTCCTCAATATCCCCGATATCCCGAGTGCCGATGCCTTTCGGGATTTCCTCCTGATGGCTCCGATTGTCGCCACGCGTCCTCTGCAAGATGGATGGTCTAGATCTTCTCTCGCGATTTTGCGACTTCAAATGTCTCGATTCTTTCGACCTCGCGACTCTCGATTTCACGAACGCCAATATCCCGATAGCTCCACCTCTTATCGGGATTTCTTCTCCTGTCCACGAGATTTTATCTCCCGTGCAACTTCTGCAGATCCAACAGTTGTTGGGTATCTGGTCAAGATCTCACGGCTCAGGTCCGTTCTCCTTCTTTGGCTGCTCCCTGGACATGAAAACCGACGGTCCAGATCTATTTCCCAGTCGATCTGACAGCTTTTGTTGCTCTCTCCTGAGCTTGCACACGTTCTTCCCAGACTTGGGAGAATTTCAATTTCCTCAAAGGCCTCAGCCTTTGCCTTCTTTCTCCTCTGCGAACTCTTCAACCCTGAGTTCGCTACGCACATAAAAGCGTTGCTCCTTCTGAGCTTGTCTTTCTCTTTGGCTCCTCGAAGGCTTCTTCGACTCCTGCGCTTCTGCAGAGTCTTCACGCACACACAGTGTTGTTTCTCCTGAGCTTCTGTCTTCAAATCCTCACAGATTCCTTGGCTTCTGCACTCCTTGCAGAGTCCTCGCATGCAAATGCAGGTGCTATCTCTCTTAATCTTTCCTGTAGCTTCGATCTCCACAGGAACTCAATTCCTCTTCCTTTCTCCCACAGATGGAGAAATTAGATGCCCTCCTGACTCTCCTACTCAAGCGACCTTCTGTTGAGTCTTTCAGGGTGTTCAGTAACCCTGTAAAAGTCCCTCAGTGAACTCTTCCTCAACTCCCAGAACTCAAAGAGTTCTCTTTTCTCCTGTGCCTGTCTGCACACTGACTCAAATGCCCACCTGGCAGAGTTTCCTCTTCTCACAGAACCCCAACAGTTCTGTCTTCTGTGCACTCCTTGCACTTGCTCAATGCCCCCCCTGGTAGAGCCTTCCAGAATCCTCAGTGATTCCGACTTCTTCAAACTCTCAGCAGAGTTCTTCCTTAGCACCTTGTGCCTACACTCGATGCCCACTTGGCAGAGCTCCACAGAATTCACAACAGAATTCTGTCTGCAACTGTGTCTTAGCTACATAGCCTTGCCTCCAAGGTATTCATAAACCTTGAGGTCTTCCTTGAGTTTATGACTTCAGCTCTTGTGCCTCAGCACGTCTCTGTCTGACTCCGCAGAGTTCAGAAATGCATCCTCCGTGCACCGGTATTCAGAGTCCGCAGCACTCTGTCACACCCTCCTGGCATGAAACCACAAAGAACCTCTCAAGCCTGAAATCAAACAAACCCTGCAAATGCACCAACATACATACATTCACATCATATGAAAGAACACACCCAAGCATCCATATAACACAGAACATGTGCAGGAAAACTGCTTCTGATTATATTAAAAATGGCAAATGCCTGTATTTACAAGGTGTTCTCGAGCTCTCTCTGGCTCTCTCATCTAACTCACTCTTACTCAAAATGAGATTTGAAAATCTCTTTTACCTGAGGGGGCTCTTTGAGCGCTTCTCTCCAGAACTACCTACTCTATTCAATTACCTTGAATGGGTTGTCTAGTCCAACCTCTGGATCTAGATCTCAGCCGATCTTATCTACAGAATGCACAAAGGCACGGCTTCCCAGCTCAACAGCTTAAAAAAACATTTAATTACATTCAATTTCAGATTTTAAATGAGGCTGTGCCTCCCTTTCAGCTTGGAATGCATGCG
>SNQJ01S0214502.1:15685-28289 GCA_010110895.2 Picea sitchensis | reverse complement strand
TTTATGTTGACAGATTGATATATGTTGAGGATTGTTGCCTCATCTCAGTTGGTGCTGAGAATGTAATATGAGTCTTGCATATAGAGCATGTGATCTTGTAGAGTTGTACTCTATTCAGTTGTTGTTGAAAAACCCCCGAATTGAAGTCCATAATAAAAAGAAAAATTGTACATACATCTTGTGTTATTTGTGTTCCTTGTGGAGATGATTTGTTGATGATATGTTGTTGATATATGTAGCTAATATGTATTCACATCTAATTGATTATAAATGACAACAATGAGTAATGATCAAATGTTGAATGTTAACTAAGGAGTTTTTGTGGAAGAGGGAAGTTTTGGGAAAAATATCCCCACACTCATTCACCCCCCCCCTCTCTAAGTGTGGTAGGTGTGTCCAACAATAAGAGTACATGTATCCACCTCTGTAACTCCTCGTCTACATTCCCGCCAAAGAGTCCATCGTCCTCCCCAACCATTTTGTTTGTTCAAATGTAGCAATGTAGGAAAAATACAACGGACATGAAGGAGGTTAGTATGCAGGAAGACATGTAATGAAGATAAGTTATTATGCAGGAAGGTACACAACATCTACATACAATAAAGTAGGTGAACACATATACAAATTATAAATGAAATACAAAACAACGCAATATGAAATAACAATACAAGCATGTACCTTTCTATCTCCACTTCAATCGATGCAGTCAAGACTCTGTCGTTTTCTCCAGCTATTATGTTTGTTTGAATGTAGGAACACAAAAAATACAATGAACGTGAATGGAAGCTGGTACGCATTGGAGAAAAAGTAATACGTACACACAACAAATGAGACTCAATGAATAGAATAAAATACAAGCATAAACATGAACCTTTTCTCTTCTCCATCCATAGCTGTAAATATGTAATTTTTTTCCATACCCAAAATATATTACACACCACAAAATATTACGAAATTGCATGGCCATAGCTAAACGATTTTTGGTTTTCCATGGAAAAGTATCCAGATATGATTCCACCCATGGAAATACATGTTCTTTACCATCTACACAGACTATTGTGCCAACGATACAATATTTTGGTTTTCTGTGGAAAACAACCCAGATATGCTTCCAGACATGGAAATATAATTTTGGAGTATCTTTGTTGTACACATCATATCTCAAGTACATGAAAAATTGTATCGTGGTCACACCAGTCTATGTAGAGGATAAAGAACATGTATTGTCATATGGGGACATTTCACCATACATGGTTTATAAGTGCAGCCTCGATATGTTTTATTTTAACAAAAAAACAACAGATATTGCAATTTCACATGTACTTCTCGAACTATTTTTCATGCAACTATTTTCTATCATGTCAACACTGAAGCACCAACAAAATCTCACATCAGAATAGATATTTACCTCGCCAGACAGGGAAAATAACACAACCGCATGTCCACTTGTGGGTGCAGGGGTTGAACACCGTAAAGCACCCAAAAAAAAATAATAATACAAAAAAAAGAAAAAAACATCTACAACTGTCGACGCAGGACCCCAACCCTACAAAGCCAAAGAAAACAAAAGAAAACAGCAAGCACCAAACCAGTGAGAAAGAACGAACATGCCCAACTGTAGCCCCAAGGCCCCAAATCATAAACTTGACCAACGAACAAGCAACAACCACCGAACCAGTAAACAACATATGTATCTCCAAAAATGACGAAACTGCAGCCGAAGCACATAAGGAACCAAAAACATATGATGAGAATTCTAGTAGAAATAAGCAAACATTCTTACTTGCAAACTGCAAACACTGAACAACAAAGAAGAAATAGAAAATGAAACTATGGCATGGAAACTTACTCTGAAACGATGAAAGGCAGAAGCAGAGGTCGAATTGTGAACAAAAAAACAACAAAAAGTAACAATCGACAAACCAACGAAGAAGAAGCACTCACCGAACTAGTAAACAATGTATGTAGCTTCAATGATGATGAAATTGCATTGCAAAGCTAGAACAAGGATGAAACATACAATGCATATTCAACTGGCAGTGGACAACAACATTGTCCAAAATCACTGCAACATTGTATGGAAAATTTCGAGGAATAGATAAACATTTAAGGCTGTCAGGTTGGCTAAGGGTCTCACGGTATGCAAACATTTAAGATGTTAGGCTGGTTGGAGGACCTCGCATCATGTAAACATTTAAGTTGTTAGGCCTATTCAAGGACCTCAAAAAAAGTGTCAATACATTTCAATACAAATACAAAGGAGTAATAATAATACTAATAATAATAATAAAACAATAATATTAGCAAGGTTATAAACTTTGCAATTATCAATCACTATAAACCTTGGATATCTAAACATTTCAATATGATTAGTACAAATAAAAAAAGCACCATATATGATCTAAGACAATGCTAGCAGAAAATGCTAAGACAAACATTCGAACTAATGCTAGCATTAATCCACCTTCAATAAATGCATAAGAAAAATATATGATCCAAAAAGACTGTATACGATAATTTTTTTTGGATATGCTAACATATAAAACATTGGGAATAGCGAAGTCGGAAATAAGACCTCCAATCTGTTATCCAATCAGATCATTACATATATGGTACTTTTTATTATATAAAAATCAATGTTTTTTAGTTATTTAGGTCCAACAATAGATTTTATGCAAATATTTGTGGTCAAAGGACAAACTAATATGAAGTCAATGAATTATCGATCGCTATAGTCCGTCTATGCCTATGACAGGGACTAATAAGATGCTTAGAGAATATGACAATTATTTTAGATTAAAATAGTTTTAATGAGATCATGCGTAGGAAGTTTGGCCCATATAAACAAACTTGCTAAGGATTTGATACACTCAAGTTAGGCTCACTACCATTTGTATTATGCAGTGGTCATATGCATTTTTCCAAGCCTAGTATGATACATTGGGTCTTGAACCCCACTCAATGCATGAAAGATATTATGAAAAAAAATGGAGTACCTTACTGCAGAAGAAAGAACATAGTATATTTTCTCTTGTACATTGAATAAGTATAACATATTTTTCTAGGTAACAAAAACTTAGTGTATCATAGACTAAAAAATAATAGAGTCGTTTTCTTCTCCTTTAAGAAAAAAAGACACACCATGATGTTGCTGCAAAGTCATGGTTGCCAAAAATTCACTCTAATTAACAAGTTGTGATCTTTCTCCAACAAAGGGGATTTTTCCATTGAACCTTCAAATGCTTATACAATACTTTATATATAAAAAATGATGCCTACTTCATGTGAGAGAGACAAAGAAAACAAAAACCAGTTACATCATGCTAATAATAGCACAATAGATATCCTAAAATATATTGGGTGGTTCCTCTAACACTACTAGAATTGGGCTTAATCATCATTCCACTCCTTCATTTCTCCCCCTTGATGAGTAGGTGAATCACTTCTGATTGTATTCACAACTCTACAAATATTTCCATTAGAATGACGTTGGTGAAGATATCAACAACTTCCTCAGATGTTGGAAAAAATTGTAACTGCACTTGCCTACCCTATACCAAGTCTTTGATATAATGATGGCATATTGCAATGTGTTAGTTCTAGCATGAAACACAAGATTATTCATAATTGCAATTGTGATATTGTTGTCACAATTGATAAGATTTGGATGTTCTTGTGATTGTTGTAGATCTTGTAAAATTCTTCTAAGAAATATGACTTGACAACTTGTTGTTGTGGCAACAATGTATTCAATTTATACATAGGATAAAGACATAGTGGTTTTCTTCTTGTTGCTCCAAGATATAGCTCTGGATCCAAGTGAGAAAACATACCTAGTGGTCAATTTTCATCATGCAATGAGCCAACCCAATCAAACTCTGTGTAACCTACTAAATAAAACTTGTCAGTAGAAGAATAATTTATACCAAAACTTGAAGTACCATTAACATGCATTAAGATTCTTTTTGTTGCATGCCAATATGATTCATGAGGATCTTGCACGAAAAGAGATACAAGACTCACTGCATACATAATTTCTATCCTTKTTATAGTAAGGTACATTAGACTCCCCATCATGCTTCTATACAAAGTAGCATTCACTTTAGGACTAACACCTTCCTTGGTTAATTTCTTTCCAACTATCGATGGGGTTGCACCTACCTTGCATACCTCCATCTCAAGTTTCTCCAATAAAAATGTTGCATACTTGGCTTGAGAAATAAATATGCCTTTTGACTATTACTCCACTTCCACACCAAGGAAATAATGCATTATCCCTAGATCTACGATTTCAAATTCTTGTGTCATGGCCACCTGAAATTTCCCGATTGAACTTTTATTATTGTTTGTATATTTTATATAGTCAGCATAAAGGAGGATAATAAGTATTTCATCCCCAACGTGTTTGATATACAAGTTTGGATCTGACACGAAGGATTTACATCTATACAAGGATTTCTTTAACTTGTAAACTGGTTGTTCTTTTCCTTTGATGATCTTGTTGATTGTTCCACGTAGAATTCTTTATTTGTATACCAATTTTGAAAGGCAGATTTTACATCCATTTGTGATATATTCCATCTGTTTTTTGCAACAATTGTCAATACATTCTTAATGGTGTCAAATATTTCTACTAGAGTGAAGGTTTCATAATAATGTAGTCTTATCTTTTGTAAAAAAACCTTGGCTACAAATATTGCCTTTTGCCAATCCATATAATCATTTGCAAAATGTTTTACTTTATAAATCATTTAACACTAATTGATTGTTTTGTTTTTTGGAAGTTGAACTAATTCCCATGTTTTATTTCTTCAAATTGCTTCCATTTCATCATGCATAACATCAACCCACACTTTTTCTTTTGTTGCTTCTTCAAATACAGTGGGTTTATCAAAAAATTTACAATAGAAACAAAACTATCAGACTGATTAGAAGTTATTTGATACAAATCATTGAGGAGTATTACCCTTCTTGGAGGACTTGGGATTGAAGTTGGACTTGGAACAACACTTGAAGTAAAGCTTCCTCCAAAACTTATGTTGTTATGTAAGTTGAACTTTCAGTAAAACTTGTGAGAGGAGGGGTAGAGATTATATCATATTCTATTAGCACAATGATTGGCTTTCTTGTTCTTCTCCTTCTTTCCACTACCATACTCCTTGTTCATTGAACAATACACGTTGACTCACAATCCACTATATGGTTAAAGGATTATAGAATTTATAACCTTTGGTTTCTTCAGAGTATTCCACAAAGATACAATGTTGGGATTTTGCATCCAATTTTTGTCGATTTTGATCTAGAATATGTACATATTCCACACAACCAAAAGCTCGAAAATGACCCATATAAAGCTTATGACCACTCCATGATTCCTTTGGAGTGATATTTTTTACTATCTTAGTGGGACAACGATTTAAAATGTATATTGTGGTTGCCACTGCTTCTATCCAAACTATTGGGAATATTTTTTTCCTTCAACATGCTTCGTGCCATGTCCATAATGGTACAATTTTTCCTTTATGCTATGCCATTTCGTTGGGGGGTGTAGACAACAATAAATTGTCTCTTCATGCCATGTGATCTCCAAAAATCAGAGAATTATTTTGAAGTGAATTCTCTCCCTCTATTTGTTCTAGGGACCTTGAGATAGAACCCACTTTGTTTTTCAGCCATGATTTTGAAGTGTTGAAAACAATTAAAGGATTTTGATTTCTATTTCAAAAACTAAATCCATATGTGGTGAAATAAGTCACAAATAAAGGTCAAAAAATAAATATTATTGCTTAAAAATGGAGTATGTGTAGGGCCACATATGTTAGTGTGTACAAGCTCAAGGGGAAATTCTACCCTCCATGACGTTTTGATTGGAAAGCTATCTCAGTGCTACTTCGCAAGTGTACAACGTGGACAAATTTCTTCTCTTAATTGAATTATCGACAACCCCTTGAGCATTTTCTTCTTGTGAAGTAAGCTCAACCTTTGAAAACTCAAATGTCCATAGTGCTTGTGCCATAACCACAAACCATCTATGGTTTCTTTGAGGACACACATCTAGAGTCAGATACAATCTTCAAAGGAAACATCTTGTTTCCTATAATTAGAACCTTTGTGACAAGATGATCTAATTTTATATCTTTGTTTTCTCTTTACCTTTTTAATTTTAATACCTTTTATTATTATTATTATTATTATTATTATTATTCTATCGTAATAACTTTTAATACTTCATTATTTTCAACAACCCGTAATACTTTATTATTCTTACAATTTAATTTACTTTCTTTTTAATATTTGATCTATTCTTATCTCAATACTTAATATTTTATCTATTCTTAATCTCAATGGTTAATATTTGATCTATTCTTGTCCTTGCAATCTATTTGTTCCCATTATTGTCATCATTTCATTGAAACCTCTTTATATATTTATTTTCGCTTTCCTACTCAATTTTAATTCTTTTACTTCGTTACCATTATTATTATTTGTTATTAACAATATTATCAAATTTTGAAGAATTCTTATTATTTTATTATTAATCTATCTTAATAAATTTTAATACTTCATTATTTTCAACAACTTTTAATACTGTATTATTCTCAGTTTAATTTTTTTATTACTATTTGATCTCAACGGTTAATTTATTATCATTATTGATATCTAATCTCAATGGCTAAGTTTTTCATAGTTGCTATTCTCGACGATCACTTATCATTCTTCCTCTTTAAATACAAACCTCGACACTCGTTTCCAACATGATAGCATCAGTTTCCCTGATGATGGGTGGAGTGTCCACTCGAAATGTTGGACGTTTCAAAACCTCATACACAGTTTTTATCCAGAAAATTTTCTAACAAGATGATAATTGTTTGATTTATAAAAAGTTCTATAGTAGCTATCTTCAAATACAACCTTGTAATTTTTATCAATGAGTTTCCCCACATTTAAAAGATTGTGTTGTAATTTTGGTACATAGAGTACATTTTAAATATATGTTGTTTCTTTGTGCTTGGTCTTAACAACAAGAGGACCTTTTCTCATCACTTCAACCTCTTTGTCATTTCCAAATTTCACTTGACTTTTGTAGATTTATTTATCGTGCCAAAAAGGTTACGATTTTGAGTCATATGATTGGAGCATCCACTATCTAGAAAAAATATGTATTTATCAACCTTTTTTGATAGAATGCATGTGAATAATTTGGTGTGTTCATGATGCTCAATAGATTCCTCATCATAGGTAACCCTTGACCTATTCAAGTTAGATTTCTTCTTTTTTTCACTCAGACTCAGTGTGCCCAAAGCATTGGTAATTCCTGGGTTGGATATTTTTGTTGTATGCATCATTGCCTCCTCTTCCTATACCATATGCTCTTCCTCTTTTTCAAAAAATAAGGTTTTGCAGAAGTTGCACACATGGCACAAGTCAACATTGCACACGCACCCAAGAAGATACACCGTGCGACGCCGAGTTTTAGCATCTGTGCCAACCAAAGAGATAATGCACATGCCAACCCATTTTGTACCACTCTTAAGGGACTTAATGAAATTGAATGCAAGCTAGGTCCATGAATATATTCTATATCTTTGTAAATGTTTTTGTAACAACCTGACTGGTCATGGTCGAGGTTTTGGATGAGCTGGCAAGTTAGTTATGATTGCCACACTCTATGAAATATATGGAGGGATGCATGTGAATATGTAGTGGATTGGGTTTCTAGTCACTAGCATAGTGAGTGTGGAGAAAGAGTTGAGCTAGAGCTTGAAGTTCACTCTTGTATCAATTTTTGATGTTCATAGATAACATGTGTTAATGAGAGAAAGAGATCAACACATGACTCTCTATTATGATTACTATTGATGTTTCTTGAGTAGGTTTTGACCTCTGCTTTATGAGAATGAATTCACATAACTTTGAGATTAATGAATGAAAGTTAAAGCACATTTATCTTTATATGTTGATGAGTTATAGCTTGAATGTATTACTATTTATGTTATGATGCACAACAATCTTATGGTAGTTTTGATTGAAAGAATGATTAATTAATGGAGATTTCCTATATGTGTTATTCCTTCACATCCTACACAAGGCTTATGGTATCTATGATTCTCATGGCGTCTAAGGTGAGACCTTCTTCAGTTTTTGAAGATTGAATATGCTGGTGCCTATGGGATTTTTGTTGGCAAAGCCTATTGAACCCCGGGTTTGATACCCCTACATGGAGCAACAAATATTTCATACATCATACTAGATGCATTCGAAAAGGCTCATTTTCACCACTACAAACTCACAAATGCACAATCATAGGAAGAACCAATCCTTCAAATTGGAGATAATATAAAGCTTACCATAACAACTACTGCACCAAGTGATGTCGAGAAATCTTACAACAAGATAAAGGATTTGACTGGCATTTTTGATGAAATCAATTGTGAGTTCAAACTCTTTATTGAATAACTCATTAAGACGGTTCAATGGACCATGTTTGTCTCACCTTATACAACGTTTTTGTCTCAAGGATGAGCCAACTAATAATGTTGGGGACCTATTGGCACCTAAGGTTTTGCAGAAGCTACGTGCAACCGTAAGTCATCATTGCACACGTGCCCAAGAAGATACACCATATGGTGCCAATTTTTAGCATCTGCGCTAGCCAAGGAGATACTACACACACCAACCCATTTTTTACCATGATTAAGGGACTTAAAGAAATCACATGCAAGTCGGATTTGGGAATATCTTCTATATCTTTATAATTGTTTTTGTAACAACCTGACTAGTCACGGTTGAGATTGTGGATGAGCTGGAAAGTTAGTTATGATTTCCACACTCCGTGAAAGATATGTGGGATGCATGAGAATATGTAATGGGTTGGGTTTTTGGTCACTAGCATAGTGAATGTGGAGAAAAAGTTGAGCTAGAGCTCAAAGTTTAGTATTATAAGTTTTTGATGTTCAAAGATAATGTGTGTTAATTAAAGAAAGAGATCAACGCATGACGTGTCTCTGTTCTGATTACCATTGATGTTTCTTGCGCAGACTTCAACCTCTGTTTTATGAGAATGTATTCACATGCCTTTGAGATTAATGAACGTAATATGACACACCTTTATCTTTGTATGTTGATGCGGTATAGCTTGAATGTATCACTATTTATGTTATGATGTGCAACCATCTTATTTTAGTTCTGAATGAATGAATGATTAGTTAATGGAGATTTCATGTATGTGGTATTCCTTCACATCCTACAAAAGACTTATGGTCTATGTGATTCTCATGGCATCTTGGGCGAGACCTTATTCAATCCTTGAATATTGAATATTCTAGTGCCTATGTGGTTTTTGTTGGTAAAGCCTATCGAACCTTGGGTCTGATACCCCCACAAGGGGAAACACTCTTCCTCTTCCTCTTCCATAGTCAGGGTTGGTGGAAGGCCCCCCATGTGTTTTATTCTACTAAGGAGAAGATCTTGGAGTTTTCTCGTCAATTTTAACAAAATAATAGAAAACATGTACCAAATTCCTTATAGAATGTTACATACACTCCTCATGTGACTTGAAAGAAGCTACCATCTCCACCACTTTCAATGTGGCAAGATCTGTGCTTTCTTTAATGACTATGGCCACTAGATTGTACTTTGGAAGAAGAGATATCAATATCTTCTTCACAATTCTTCGTTCTATGACATATTTTAGACCTCGTTGCATTCACAATATCTTGGTCCTAGTAATAAAATATTGAATAGACTTAGCATCTTTCATATTTAAACTTCAAATTCTCTTCTTAGGGTTTGAATCCTTACCAATTTGACTTTTCCCGAATCTTGGTAGACAACTTGTAAGATGTCCCATTCATCCTTTTATTTTGTCACACCAACAATTCCGTGAAAGATTGACGTATTCAACATATATTGTATACAAAATAAGGCTTGATTATCCTTTTTACAACTCACATTTAATTGTTTTATTTATTTATTATAGTCTAATCATTTAAGGCATTTTTATCTGCAAGTTCAACAAACCCAATTTTCACCAACTCTTAGATATCCCAGGACAATAATAGGGTCTTCATCTTGATGTTCTGGTATTCATAATTTTCTCTTGCATACAAAAGAATCTGTAAAAGAAAGTTGAATATTCCTTACAATAGTTTTTGCAAAATCACTTCTTGCAACCTATGCTCTAATACCAACTTAAAAATATTATTAAAAAACAAAATAAACTACCTTGTTGTGAAAGAAAGAACATATTATATTAACTCCTCTACACTAAACAAATAATTTTTTTTTTTCTAGATAACAAAAGGAAATTAAAACATAGACTTGTACTATACACTGATAAAATAACAAAGCCATTTTCTTCCCTCTCGAGAGATTTAAGGAAAAAAATACACCATGTTGTTACTATAGAGTTGTAGTTATTATAGATTCACTATGATCAATGGTCTTTCTCCGACAAAGGGGTTTTTTCATTCAACCTTCATGTATACTTATACAATACTTTATAAAAAAAAACATGTCTAACTACTTTGAGAGAAATAAAGAAAAAACAAATACATCCTGCTAATAATAGCACCGCATATATCCTAAAATATATCGAATAGCTAAAAACCTAATTTTCTTCTAACATTAGCAATGTTGGGCTTACTCATCACGCCAATCCTCAAGTGCATACTGTTGTTCTAGAGTCTGTACTTAAGGCTTAGAAGTATAGTGTCTAGGCATCCGAAAGTGGGTAAAGGGTGGAGAAGAGAGAAACGCCAACCTTCGACAAAGGAAACTAGGGAAGATTTCTACGTTGGCGTTGTCTAGCTTCCAACTGTTCCTGGATGGTTATATCCTATTCAATCACTGCCCATGAACGTTCGAGTTCAACCCTGGTAGTAGCTGTTTTAAGAATAGTATCGAAAAGGTTTAAGGCAATGTGCGTTTGATTTGATAATCCAGGTTCGATATTGGGCTGTGTTGGTATAGGGACAGTCATGGAGGAACAGTAAAATAAGAAAAACTTCAGAGAGAAATTAAGTGCTGTCTCAATTTGGTCGTATAAAAGAGAATTTACGGTTTCGGAAATAAAACGGGGTGCAAATCAAAGGCTCTTTCTCGTAACTGAGTTATATCTTAATAAAATGTATGAGGTGGGATAAAAACATTTAGCTGTCTATCGAATAAGGCTCCTATCAAGGGAGAATCTCATGTATAAACAAAAGAGGAAAACTGTAAGGAAATAACCCGATGAAGCATAAAATATATATAGAATTATGAAAGTGTTGACTGGTCTTACACCTGCTGATAGCTGGTACAGAGGAAAAAAAGTAAACAATTATAGAAAACCAAAATTCGTTCACTATAGTAGTGGTCGTACTAAATTATAATGAAGCATTCATCAATTATGAATATGAAATGAAATGAAAAATGAGATACAAGAAAAAAAACTCAGAACACAGCTGTGAAGGAATTGAGAATCTTCATATTTGCTTTGTATTAACTCTCAAAATGTAAAAACTCTGTTACAATCGACACAAAAAGGTCCAACCCTTTTTCTTTTTTTCTATGGTATATTTATACAGTTTTACAAATAAGATGGAATCTCAATCGTTACAAAAATTTCGGTTATGATAGGGAGGAGAGAAATTGCTCCATTTCTTCTTCTCTGTCTTTACTTGGTGCCAGAAGTTTGTCCTCGCGCGCGCTCGGTATAGGTGACACATCTTTCAACTAGCCGAGATACCAGCCTTAACGGTTTTGCTTGAAAGTTGGCCTCAAAAGAGTAACAATCTCGAGCTAATTGTGGCAGCCTGTCTTCCATATGTCTGTCTATGATGTCGATAGCGCATAATTGTGCGCTTGGTTTAATCATACATTCGTCTATTTGGACTATGTATGCCATAGTTATTTGGGAGATCTTGGCCAAATCTCTTTCCTCTTTGTCCTTTAAATCAAACGAGACTTTTTACATATTCATTTGAATCAACGTCTCGGCATTACCTCTGCTATCAATGCCTAGCAGATTTCCATATATAGAACTAAAGGCCTCTTCTAAGGAATTCGTTACCCTTTTGGCTTGCATCTTGCCTTCCGCGATGCTGTGCTCCCATTCTTTTAATAGAATGTTTCCTCTGGTCTTCTCCGAAACGGTGAACCTGGAAGTATTTCCCGAATCCCTATTGTTTGTGGCTATCACAGCCTCTTGGAAGGCGACCCATGCTGCTCCATCTTCCAGTTCTCTAGCAGTTGAATTCTCCAACACTTGATTAACCAGCAAGCAGTTGTCTCGAATCTCCTCTACCTTGCCGAGTAAATTTGGTTGGGCCGCAGAGACTCTGCTCCGAATCTCCATCGCCTGGGACTGAAACATCCCAATATCTATCACTTTGCTTTCGACAATTTCCACCCTAGCCTGCAGCTGTTGGATCAAATCTTTTTGCTGGCTCACTTGCATCTGACCATCCCGAACCACCAGCTGTGCTTGTTCGATCTTAGTCGTGAGCAACTCTATCTCATTTTTATCGGCCAACCTTGCTTTCTCTATACCTACACTCGCTTGGTCTTTGGCAGTCTCCGTTGCTGTGGCTAGTCTAGCTTCCAGGGTCTTGATGAGGCGATT